>PITA01016361.1:0-28128 GCA_004023965.1 Spilogale gracilis
CTGTCAAATAAATTTTTTAAAAAAAATCTTTAGAAACAATACTAAAATAATCCATAAAGGAAAAGCTGTCAGATTTCATCAGAATTTAAAATTTCTCTCTGAAAGACATTAGAGAATGGAAATATAAGTCAGACCAGGAGGAAATATTTCCAAATTATATATCTGATAAAGAACCTGTATCCAAAATATATAAAGAAGTCTCTAAACTAAATAACACAAAAATCAACAAATATGGGCAAATAATTTGAACAGACATGCCACTAAGAAGATATACATATGTCAAATAAGCACATGAAAAAATGCTCAGCATCATTTGTCATTAGGGAAATACAAATTAAAACCACAATACATCTATTAGAATGGTTATAACTTTTAAAAATGCCCATTGTTTTGGCCAGAAAGTAGAAGTAACTGAAACTCTCATACTACTGGTGGGAATATAAAGTGGTACAACTAGTTTGGAAAATACCTTGGCAGTTTCTTGAAAAGTTAAACATACACCTGTCAAATAATTCATCCATTTTGCTCCCAGGTAGTTCCCCAACAGAAGAGAAATAAAGTCTGTCTTTACAAAAAGTTGCATACAAATGTTCACAAAAGCTTTATTTTTTGTTTTTAAAGATTTTATTTTATTTTATTTTTTATTTTTTTAAAAAGATTTTATTTATTTGACAGAGAGAAACACAGCCAGAGAGGGAACACAAGCAGAAGTGGGAGAGGGAGAAGCTGGCCTCCCACCGAGCAGGGAGCCCGATGTGGGACTCGATCCCAGGTCTCCAGGATCATGACCTGAGCCGAAGGCAGTCGCTTAACCAACTGAGCCACCCAGGCGCCCATAAAGATTTTATTTTTAAGTAACCTCCACACCCAACGTGAGGCTCATACTCACAACACCAAGATCAAGAGTCACACCCTCCACCTACTGAGTCAGCCAGCCACCTCTACAGAAGCTTTATTTGTAATAGCCACAAATGGAAAACAACCCAAATGTCCACCAACAGGTGAATGAATAAATGAAAAGAAGTATATCCATACAAAGGGAGAGCAATACAAGGAATGAGCTATTAATAAACACAACAACATGGGTGAGTCTTAATTATATAGAGTGAAAGAAGCCAGACTCAAAAGTATACACACTGTCTGATTCCATTTATATAAAATTCTAGAAAATTCAGAAGAATGTGGTGCATAAACAATGAATCTTGGAACACTGAAAAAATAAAACTTAAAAAAAGGAAAAATTCTAGAAAATTCAAACCACTGTAAAGAAAAGAGGAGATGGGAGGAAGGGATTACAAAGAAGCATAAGAAGACATTTTGGGGTGAAGAATATATTCATTATTTTGACTGTGATGATGGTTTCGTGCATCAGACATCAAACTGCACACTTTAAATACGTGTGCTTTATGTCTATTATTCTTCAACAAAGCTAATTAAATTCTTTTAAAGCAGTATACACAGTTCTGCTCCCTGGCCTTTTTTTTTTTAACTTATATGCTGTGTTAATTTTTCTTTTAAATATACGAAGCTTTCTCATTCCTTTTTACCTACTTAGGATTCTATTATACACATGCACTATAATTGATTTTATGATTCCCCTACTGATGTCAGTTTACAAACAAGGCATTGGAAAACCTTGTATAAACTCATTACTTTGAGATACAAGCATATCTGTAGAACATATTCTTAGAGGAAAAATTGCAGGAATACATTTACAGTTCTGATAGTCATTGCTAAATGGATCAGTTTTCGATGCAGGAAAAAAAAGCATTCTAGATATTTTAAAGAGGAAGGCACTTGTTATAGGGGCTTTGGTACTTCAAAGGTTATTGAAAGGGCTGAAAGAGCAGGGTTTAGGAGTATAGGATGAACCTTCCAGAATGAATCCCAAAGTGATACAGAACTGACTTACTGGGGTCTACTACCTGTGGGGTCATATGGAAGCCATGCTGGAAGCCGGAGTCCACTACCACCTTCTCTCACTCCTGGGAAACTGGAGAAAGACCTATTATCACAATCTGGGGATTAAAATATCATTTTAAGAAGCTGCTGCCACCATCACTACTTCTCCAAATCCAGGAAGTTGGAAGATAGATCTTTGATCACTGCTACATGGAAACATGTTTCCCACAATCTTGCAACATTCAAGAACCTCAAAAAGATGGCCTCTGCCTCATTTCAGTTTTCAAATCATGCGGGTAACAAATAATTAGGAAAATCTAATTAGCTTCCAGAACAGTAGCTGTACAAACAAATCTAGGAATTGTATGTATTTTCCAACCTCTCTGACAGGAAGGAAAATTGGTAGCTGAAAGAGTAAATCTAGAATAGATAGCACACCATTTTCAGTGGTTTTTCTAATTTACACCACTGCAAGCAAAAACACTTGTTGCCCAATTCTTATCAATAATATCTATGATGTAACACAATGTTTTATAAAATTAAAAATTCTCCCTGATTAAATAGGTTAAAAACATGTATCTCAGAATAGTTTTTTGTACTTCTCTTAATAGTGAAGTTAAACTTTTATTTTCAATTTGTGTCATTTATATCCATTTTTGTGAAAACTATAGTTTTGAATCTCTTTCCTTTTGCATTGCTAATTTTTTTCACATTAAATTCTAGGACTTCTTTATATATTAAGCAATGCATGATATGATTTTCAATTTTTTTCCAATTCTGTAATTTCTCTTTGCTTATGGTGGTTTCTGAGATGAAGAATTTATTATATACATATATACACACATATATATCATTACATTATCATTATTATATATATCATACATTATTATAAATTTATACTGAATAACTTTTTTATTGTTTCTGGATTTTATACCAAATTTAGAAAAGTCTTCACCACACTAAAATCTTTTAAGATTCTCCTATGATTTCTTCAAGTACTTTAAACACGTCAGTTTTCACATTTAAAACTGGATTTTATTTTGGTATGAGGTATGAATCTAACTTTTATTTTTTCCTACAAATAGCTACCCAGGTGTCCTAACACCTTTTAATGAACAAGCCATATTTTTGTCACTGAATTAAATGTCATCTTTATCTTGTGCTAAATTCCCATATCTGAGTCTATTTTAGACCTATTTTATTCTAATGATCTCTCTAGTCATATGCCAGTACCGAACTTTTAATTACTGCAGTTTTCTATTTTACTTTTTTTATAAGACTAGTCAGTCCTCACTGCTTTTTTCCAGAGCTCTCCTAGCTAGTCTTATTTCGTCTTCATAGGAACTTTGGAATCAGGTTTCTAGTTTTAGAAAATCCTGATATTTTTAGTGAGTGCATTACATTCATAGATTAACTTACAAAGAACTGGCATGCAGATATTGGCAAGTCTTCCTGCCCCAAGAAGAGGATGTGCCTCTCCATGTGTTTGTGCTTTCTTTTCAGGAGGAACAAAGCTTTCTTTTGTGGTCTTGCATACTGTTTATCCCTAGGTATTCTTTTCTCCCTTGTTCTTTATTTTTTTTAAGATCTTATTTATTATTTTATTTGAGAGAGAGAAAGGAGAGCAAGCAGGGAGGTGGGGCAGAGGGAATGAGAATCTCAAAAGACTGCTTGGAGCGTGGAGCCCCACGCTGTACTTGATCCCATGACCCTGAGATCACCAACTTGAGCCATAATCGAGTGGGATGCTTAACTACCTGAGCCACCCAGGTGCCCCTCCTTTGTTCTTACTGTATTTTTTTTTTTAAGATTTTATCGGTATTTGTCAGAGAGAGAGAAAGAGCACAAGCAGGGGGAGCAGCAGAGTTAGAAGTAGGCTCTCCTGCTGAACAAGGAGTTCTACATGACACTCGATCCCAGAATTTTGGGATCATGACCTGAGCCAAAAGCAGACTCTTCTTTTTTTTAATATTTTACTTTATTTTTTCAGTGTTCCAAGATTCATTGTTTAAGCGCCACACCCAGTGCTCCATGCACTAGTACCTCCTTAGTACCCACCACCAGGCTCACCCATCCCTTCACCCCCATCCCTTCCAAAACCCTCAGTTTGTTGCTGAGTCTACAGTCTCTCATAGTTTGTCTCCTCCTCCGATTTACTTTTCCTTTCCTTCTCTTAATGTCCTCCATGTTACTCCTTATGCTCTACAAGTAAGTGAAACCATATAATTGACTTTCTCTGCTTGGCTTATTCCACTCAGCATAATCTCCTCCAGTCCTGTCCATGTTGATGCAAAAGTTGGGTATTCACCCAGACTCTTACCCAACTATCCACACAGGCGTCCCCTTTGTCCTTACTTTAAAAAGAGCTTTTTCTTTCAATATATCTTCTAATTGGCTTTTTTTTATATAAATAAAAGCTTTTAATTTGTATGACGAATTTTAAGATACTTCCATTGACTGCCAGTGACTTCCATTAAGATACTTTCAGTTGACTCTTAAGCTTTGCACTATCTTCTACAAGTACTAATTTTACTTCCTTCATCTTTAATGTCTCTAAATTCTTTCTCATCTGTTAGATAATTCTCCCCTAAGTTTTTAAGTTCCTTGAGGACATGAATTACAGTAGTACATTTTGTTTATCTTTCAGAGACCAGTAAAATACTCTACATAGAATGTTAGGAAAACAGAAACACAAAGTGCCTGCTAAATTCTGACTCTGCTTACTTATTCAAGTCCTTTTGTCAGGTCCCCACTCACAAATGAACCCAAAATTGAAAACCTTTTGAAGTGTCACATATATATTTTGCAACAAAGTAGGCCTTTTAGCTACAAGTTTTTTTTCTTGGATTTACATATGAAATTGCAGGGAAAATCTAAAATTTTCTAGTCTCAGTTTTGTTTAGACCTTATTGGTAAAATTCATACATTGTCTATAGGAGATTTCCTAAAGCCATGTATAATTTAACTCAAAAACTACATATATTAGGGGCACATAGGCGGCTCAGTTGGTTGAGCATCCCATTCTTGGTTTCAACTCAGATTGTCTCAGGCTGGTGGGACTGAGCCCTGCGTGGGCTCCATGTTCAGTGAGAGTTTGCTTGAGATTCTCTCCTTCTTCCTCTCCCATCACCCAGCTCCTACTGTCTCAAATTAATAAACATTTTTTAAAAATTACATATATTAGGGTGCCTGGGTGGCTCAGTGGGTTAAAGCCTCTGCTTTCAGCTCAGGTCATGATCTCGGGGTCCTGGGATCCAGGCCCACATCGGGCTTTCTGCTCAGCAGGGAGCCTGCTTCCTCTTCTCGCTCTGCCTGCCTCTCTGCACACTTGTAACCTTTCTCTCTGTCAAATAAATAAAATCTTTTTAAAAAATTACATATGTTAGGTGAAATGTGTCGGGGGAAGAGGGTAGAATGGCCATCAGTCTTAAAATCAAGTGCATGAAACAGAAGACTGAATTCTATACACTCTGTAAGAAAATCAGTCTTCAGGTGCCTGGGTGGCTCAGTCAGTAGAGCAACTGACTCTTGGCTTAGGGTCAGGTCATCATCTCGGGGTCCTGGGATCAAGCCCTGCGTTGGGCCCCTCACTCAGCATAGAGCCTGTTTATCCATCTCCCTCTGCTCCTCCCGCGGTCTCTCTCTCTCTCTCTCTCTCTCTCTCGATAAATAAATAATCTAAAAAAAAAAAAAAAAAAAAAAAAAAAAAAAAAAAAAAAAAAAAAAAAAAAAAAAAAAAAAAAAAAAAAAAGCAAAGAAAGAGGGAGAGAGAGAAAGAGAGAAAGAAAAAGAAAGAAAAAAGAAAAGATTAGTCTTCTTACTTCATAGGTAGGAATCTTATATTAAAATATTTCCGAACTATATCAGTCGTTGTCTACATAGAAAGGATAAATCAGTCTTGTGTGCCTCTTACAAATACTACATCAGAACAGAAGTTCCTGAGGCTCCTGAGTGGCTCAGTTGGTTAAGCATCCAACTCTTAACTTTGGTTCAGGTTGTGCTGTCAGGGTCGTGAGACTGAGCCCTGCATCGGGCTCCAACCTCAGCATGGAGTCTGCTTGTCCGTCTCCCTCTGCTCCTCCCCTGCTCGCTCTCTCTCTCAAATAAAGAAATAAATAAAAGCTTAAAAAAAAGAGAGAACAGAAATTCCACTTGATAAAGCAAATGTTTCTTCCCCAGGCCATTTTCAAGTGTGGTAAAAATTCCAACTTCTAAATTAAACTTTTTTAAGGTGGAGAAAACAACTGTGTGATACAGTGAAACAAGATGAAAATTCAGAAAAGTACAGATGAATAGCCACTCTTAAAACTGCCCAGCAAAATGGATAAATATTTGTAGATTTTCCTCACAGGGCCATGAGACATTCTACCTCATTCTAACTCTAAAGCTTTTCTCAAACATCATGATGAGGTTCTTTTCCTAATAACTAAATCTTCCTGTACCTTATATTGGACCTCAAATCCCTTGGATCTTATATTGACTGTATTTGCCACACCCTAATTTTCAAAAACTGAGAAATAAATTTTCAAATGTGCTGGGTTGTTTTTTTTAAAGATTTTATTTATTTGACAGAGAGAAACACAGCCAGAGAGGGAACACAAGCCGGGGGAGTGAGAGAGGGAGAAGCAGGCTTCCTGCCGAGCAGGGAGCCCGACGTGGGACCCGATCCCAGGTCTCCGGGATCATGACCTGAGCTGAAGGCAGTCGCTTAACCAACTGAGCCACCCAGGCGCCCCAAATGTGCTAGTTCTTAAGATTACCACCAAAGACCATCAAAGGCAGATACAGAAATTAAAGATCTAACCAATGACTTTGTAACACCAGCACGTGAATCCTGACCACAATACTTAAATTTAGTTTCAATTATTTATTATTCAGATAAATAAATGTCTGCCTACAAGGCTAATCAGTGTAACCACCTGATATCATGACTCAAGGTTATTTTACATTTTATCTCTTTTCCTGTCCATTCACTGCTGGGGTGCCCCATTAAGCACATGCAGAGGCTCCTTTTAGCATTTCTTGGTGAGTATATAACTAAAGATGGCATAAAAATTCACATAATGTAATATGCTAAGTATAATGATTTGCTTTGAATATCCCATCAAATTTATTGAATTAGTAAGTAACTGGCACATGTGTTTTTCACTGCAATGTAGTCAGAAAACAAAACCAGCCAAAATCATCTTGAAAAACTGAAGCTAAAAACAAAATTTCTATTAAAGAGTAAGAATTTGGGGACAGTAGCTTATATTGTTTTAACACTAAGGCAAAAATGGTGGTGAACAGCTCAAATTTTCTAGTTTAAGATTTTCCAAAAGATAACAGGCAATGCCCAAGTCAGCTTCAAAAACACCGAGCAAATATGATAAGGGAATTCAAGTAAAGCTTTAGCAAAAATTGTGGCATTTGAAAAACGTAGAAGTCATCATACACATGCCAAGTATCTGGAAGATTCTGTGTAATTTACTAATCACAAGAAAGGTAGAATTTAGGGTGAGAGCTACTGACTGAAAAAGATACTAGTTAACCTTAGTGAATAAATGCTGTAGAACCTATCTCAATCTTTCCTAGTGATGTTAAAACTGACCTTAAATACAAATATCATATGCCAAGTACATTCAATTAAAAATAAATTAATTTTAACAACCCTGACTTAAAATGTCAGCATAAGTCATTATTAGGCTAGGGATATCCCCAAATTTCTCTATAATCATTAAATACAACATTTTTTAAAACAGTGCTTAGCTTAAAGCTTCCTTTTCCTTGTTTCTCCCCTTCCTTCCTTCCTTCCTTCCTTCCTTCCTTCCTTCCTTCCTTCCTTCCTTCCTTCCTTCCCTTCTCCTTTCTTCTTTTGAAGCACCACTATAAATACTGTGATCCTTTGACAATATATATTTTCTAGAGTGTCTTTTGAAAAGATTTATTTGAGAGATGGGGGCAAAGGGAGAGGGAGAGAATCTCAAGCAGACTCCATGCTGAGCAGAACCCAACATATCCTTGATCCCATCCCATACCCTCAGATCATGACCTGAGCCGAAGAGTCAGATGCTCAGCTGAGCCATCCACACACCCTCTCTATATATATATAGATTTTATTTTAATTATATTATTAAATATATATCTAATATAATTCCAATATATTATTAAATCTATATTTTAAGGATTTTATCCATTCACTGTGTGAGAGAGAACACAAGCAGGGGCAGCAGCAGGCAGAGAGAGAAGCAGGCTCCCTGCTGAGCAAGGAGCCCAGTATTGGACCAAGTATTGATCCCAGGACCCTGAGATCATGACCTGAGCTGAAAGCAGATGCTTAACTGACTGGGCTACTCAGGCGACCCCCGGCAATATATTTTTAAAAGGCTGTGTTTCAATTCTTGGCTTTTAATATTCTGAATCACAAATCTTGCTGATTTTTCTTTCTCTAATTAAAGCCACCCATATCCCTATGATTCAGTCAATAAAAAGGGACAAATAAGTTACTTACCAGATTGAATGAAGCTCTCAATCAACACCATACTTAAGCTTTAGCTCTTCATTCTGCATTTAAGGAATTTCTAATTTTTTAGAATCATACCCTTGCCAAACATTTCACTGATGAGAATTTCTTATACATGGTGATTATTTTGCAAATCATTCTATATCCAGTTAATAATCTTTTAAATTATTAAGGCAGCAGCACAGCCTTAGTTCTGGCAAAGCAGTGGACTAATTGTTGGGGAATTAGAACTGCCCAATGTCAGCCTCTAAGTGACACACCAAAGATAAGTGATCAGTGAGTTAATAAAATAGTACCCTATCTGACCACCTTCAGTAAGGTTCCTCCAAAATTACGTCCTTCATAAATAAATTCAATTCCCTGTGCCACTAATGTTGGCTTTAAAATCTTTGAAGGGGAGAAACTCGCCATGCCACTTCTTCAGTTAAACATTTCCAGGTTTTAAAACACTAATATGGGATTCACTTGTGGTGGAGGGAGCTACTATTTGATAGCTTTGGAGAAGATGAATAATTTTGTCACCCAGGAAACAGCAAAAAGTTCTAAATATCTTGTCCTTTGCTATATAGTTTTTCCTCCATAGGGCTTTACATTTTGAAGAACTGTCACTAGATCATTGAAATTGTTTACCTCTTGGGATGCCTGGTGGCTCAGTCAGTTATGTGTCTGCCTTCCCTTCAGGTCATGATCCCAGGGTTCTGGAAGTGACTCCTGCATCAGAATTCTCACTCAGCAGGGAGCCTGCTTCTCCCTCTACCTGCAGCTTCCCTCATTTGTGCTGAAAAATGAGTAAATAAAATCTTGAAAAAATAAAATAATTTACCTTTTGTGGATCAGTGCTGATGAATTAATAGAGGTTACTTTTTTTGAGATAGAGAGTGTGTGTGTGTGAGAGAGAGCGAGAGCGAGAGCGAGAGCGAGAGAGCGCGCATGACAGAAGTCAGGGAGAAGCAGGACTCAATCCCAGGACTCTGAGCTGAAGATAGTTGTTTAACCAACTGAGCCACCCAGGTACCCCCTGTTACTTCTTAATAACTGGCTTATGAAATAGTTATTTAAAAACTGATTTCACTCTATTTTTTCCCAAAAAGGGCCAAGAAGGGACCTGATAACTTGAGCTAATTTTAACAATATACTGTAGTATCAAAAATATCCTTAAAGGGCACTGGAAAGATTATCAGAAAATTCAGATATTCATTAAGCTTTTTGGCTTAATCTTTCTGGTCTATATCTTCAATTTTAGGTAGGAAAACAGGGACTTACTTCCCATTTGAAAAGTGTTTTTAGAAATACACAAATTAGTGGCCCTGGCTGGCCCAGTCAGTATAAAGCACATGACTTGATCTTGGGGTTGAGTTCGAGCCTCATGTAAACCCTACTTAAAAAAAAAAAAAAGAAAAATATACACGAATTATACTTTGATACACTCTCCAAATGGGCCTTCTATGACTTAGGAATGGATTGTGTCCTGGGTTATTATCTGGTGACAAGACAACATCTGTCAAAAACAAAGAAAATAATATCACTACTCTTTAAAATGCATTCCCCGCCCCCCCCACCCCGGGGTTGAAAAAAAAAGCAGCTATCTAAATAAGCAAAAAGCATCTGTTTCTTCACTGCTACTACAAAATCTGGAAAAGCAATTTGGGCTTAAGGATCATTTAACTGTCCCCTTAAAGCTAGAAAACAAGTTATTCTACTTTAATTTGGCTTGAAAATCTATTATTTGCCAGACTCAAAAATCATACAGTCCAGGTTTACCTCAAATTCACAATTGGCTCCAACTACTACCATTCTAATTACATCATCTCAAAAACTGACATGTATGTAATCTGATCAAATACAGAATGTGAACATGTGTGCTCAACCTCATATATACAGATAAACTATTTATAGTCTTGACTATAGGCAATGGTCATCTGTTCCCCATTTCTAAGCTCTAACTGCAAAGGAAGCTGGTTCCCCTGCTGTATGTTCACTAGGCACAGAGCAGGTACTCAATAAATGAAACTGATAGGGGCACCTGGGTGGCTCGGTTGACTGCCTTCAGCTTGGGTCATGATCCCGGAGACCAGGGATTGAGTCTCACATGGGGCTCCCTGCTCAGCGGGAGGCCTGCTTCTCCCTCTCACTCCCCCTGGTTGTGTTCCCTCTCTGGCTGTGTTTCTGTCAAATAAATAAAATCTTAAAAAAAAAAAAAATGAAACTGATAAACAGTCATGGTGAGCAGAATATGTTTTAAATTTTTTAAAAGACCATCCAGAAACAATTAACAAAATCATGTAAACTTGTACTGAATTTCCCCCTCTGAATTATTTTCATTAGAAGTCAAATATAAACAAATTTGTTGTTCTGGGGTACGCATAGCTAACTTTCGGTCAAGGTACTCACATGCTAAGCTATAGCCTTAACAGTGAGAAATTCCTATAAAGTAACTGTGGGGGGAAAACTGCAATGCTCAACTAAGAGAGTATGCTGAGAATAAGCCCAACTCAGAAGTACACAGGTATAAGCACACTCCTCTTTCCCTACCCTATTTCCACAGGTTATAGAAACCAATGATTTGACTTTCCCAGAACGCTAGTTACTCTGTAAGCTTAATTTATGATGAACACAGAACTGTCACCACCGATTTAACGTTCTTTTTTTTCTTTTTTAAGATTTTATTTATTTGACAGAACGAAACACAGTGAGAGAGGGAACACAAGCAGGCGGAGTGAGAGAGGGAGAAGCAGGCTTCCCACTGAGCAGGGAGCCCGATGTGGGACTCGATCCCAGGTCTCTGGGATCATGACCTGAGCCAAAGGCAGTTGCTTAACCAACTGAGCCACCCAGGCGCCCCCGATTTAACGTTCTTTAAAGAGGTATGATTCTGGTTCATTCTTGGTAAATTTGTCAGTTGACGGAAGATGGAATTTGACACAGGGTAGAAGTTGATTTCAGGGAACACTGAAAATTCATAAAGGTCAAATATAAATAAAAACATTTAGGGGCGCCTGGGTGGCTCAATTGGTTCGGCGACTGCCTTCGGCTCAGGTCATGATCCCGGAGACCGGGGATCAAGTCCCACATCGGGTTCCCTGCTCGGCAGGAAGCCTGCTTCTCCCTCTCTCACTCCTCCTGCTTGTGTTCCCTCTCTGGCTGTGTTTCTCTCTGTCAAATAAATAAAATCTTAAACAAAACAAAACAAAACATTTATATATGAGAGATAAAGACACATACCATTAAGAATGGTTATCTCTTAAGAGGGATAGGGATGTAGGATGTTGGGTGAAGAGAGATCTGAAAAGGACTTTTCATTTTTTCATTAAAGGCACTGGCCAACCAGAAGTTTTCATCTTTGGCAGCATGAAGTCCTGTTACGTAACTACTTGGGCATTGTAGAAAGAACTTTAGTTTACCCTGTACTCTTTCCCTATCAGCTATTCTTCCCCTTTTTTCTTCTTTCCTCAAATAAAAACCTATTCTGAATAAAGAAATCTGCTAAATTCTTAAATTTTATGTATTAATCAGCCAAGAGTAGGCCAAAAGTAATGTACTTCAAATGTATTATAAGCAGATGTCTTTATAATATCCTGATTCACATGCTTAAAGGAGTCCCTGATTCTGCCTAAGCACTGGCTTGCATTTAAATTCTATGATTCTAGGGAAATCCATCTAATAGACAAGATTCCTTTTGGGAAGGTTTCACAAAGAGTCAGAAGTTATTTTGAAAGGCAAAACCCCAAACTAATGTAGGAGAAAATGAAAAGAAAATCTGCATATACTGACCAAACAGTTCCTAGACATGTTGGTTAAAAGAAAAAAGCAAGTTACAAAACATATGCATAGTAAGACAAAATTTATGTAAAAATTTAAAACCCATAAAATTAGGTATTTCTATAGGTAAATATATACTTATATAAATGCACAGAAAAAGGTAACTGAAGAGTATATACTACAGAGCAGTATTTTCCATCTGGGAGGGGAGTGCTTTTTATTCTTTTTCCTAGAATATATTCTCAGATAATTAAATACAAAGTGAAAAACTTTTACATTTCTAGGAAGTACTACATATGATGATATCCTTAAAATTGTTTGCTACCGAAGATACAATTTAGCAAATACCACTGTTGTCTATATTACAACATTACCATACTTTATCCGTGCTGTCCGTCACCTTTCTCTTATTGCTCTACACAAGTTCAAATTTAAGGAAGTCAATTTTAGCTTTTCTTTGAGTATTTGAGAGCTGATACAGTGAGAATAAAGGTAGGCAGTTTCATCTTTTGGCTTTAATGTGATACATTTTGAAGTATGAGCAGGCCTCTGAAGAGGACAAGATGCTTTACGAGTAAGTTTCTACTGGGTGTGCCATGTAACATCAACTAGGCATGTTCATTTACCTACTGCAGAGAAAATGTTGTGGTAGCAAGGTTAACATAGAAAAAGCACACTCGGCTTCTCAGAAGAGAGATGACATATAAATCCCAGAGAGCACAAGCCAGTGCTAAAGGTCTATCAAATTAAAGTGATATTTGTTTAGAAGCAAAAGCATTGTTGCTTGAAACTGGAAACTCTTAAGAGTATTTCTAAATTTTTTTTCATTACATATGATTGTTAAAATACTTGCATTTAGGAAACTTGCTCAGAATTCTAATTCGTTTCCTTTTAAAAGGGAAAAGACATCAAAGCCAAACATGTGTAACATGAATTTTGGTCCACAACACCAAATATATTATTGTTTTTGTTAACTGAAATTTACAGAACAGCAACATACTAAAATCAATACCTATTATGAAATCAAGTAAATGTATATATTCAATGAATCCCAGGTTTTAGTTATTAAATCTAGGTAATACATTTTGTAATTTAGAAAAGAAAAAAAGGTCTACTTCGTCTCTGTATCTCCAGACATTATTGTAAGGCTTCTGCTGGTTGCAGCCATCTATACTCTTTTCTAGAAGAGCTCAACATCGTCATTCATCAGAGAGTATGTATTCCCTCTCTGCCAAACTGCATCTATAAAGAAGACTACACTGGCAAACAGAAGTCAAAAGATGAATTTCAAAAGTTAAAGGCACAGATCAAACCACTTCTGGAGATAATGTAAATGGTAATTTATAAGGTTAAATTCTATTATTTGGAGATAACATCAATGATCTAGACATTGTAGCACTTATAATATAGAAAATTGCAAATTATATTAAAAGACAGAATGTCACAATTCATTTTTATATGTTCTAAATATTTGGCACAATGCATAACTTGCCTTTAGAAATGACTTGAAAATGTATCTTCAAAATGATTATAAAAATGTCAGGTTGTAGAGTTTCATATCGACCTGCCTTTCTCTTCACTATCCTCCTTTCATATTTCCCAAATTTTATCTTTTCTTAAGATAAACCTGTATCATTCTTCTTTCTTACTTTAATGCCAAGTAAAAAGTAATCACTAATAATAAATGGCTAATACTAAAAAAATAAAATTTTAAAAAAAGACATCAATTTAGCTTTAACAGCCATAACTTTAGGGAATTTTCAGGAGATATCCCCAGAATAAAACAAATTCGAACACTCGTATTTCATATAATAACATGATGCTTTTTTTTGATTGCTATTTACCCCAAAACTGTTGAAATATACATTTTTAAAAACAGTATTTTCCTCTATAATCACAAAACAAAACAAGATGCTGAGTACCCATCATTACAGAAACAATGATTGTATACTTTTAACATAATATTCAGGTATTTATAATGACTATCTTATACCAATTTTTAATTATATATACTAAATGTATACACTTACTAATTGAAAATTATATTGGGTCTACCTACCTACTACTTTTAATACACAATACAGTAACTTGTGTCTTCTTCCTAATAGCACAATTCATAAAGGAGAGGAACACAAAGATATGTTATCAGAGAAATTTCCTCATTAGTTTACCATCTCTTTACCTCTGCAATTGGCTGGTCCTCTTTCATTCCTCTTTTATCCTATGCCTACCTAAGGACCTCTCAGGCCTCAGGGCAAGGACAAGTATTCTATAATATTTATTGTTGCTAATGAATCAGCTTAAATTATAGGTGAAAAAAAGAAGAAATGTTTGAGGTTAAGAAAGATACACAGAAACCAAGGAAGAGTAAAGGAAAAAAAAAAATATGGAGAGTGGTTTTGTCCCTTAAATCATTACCAGGCAACTCTGGAGCAGAGGTTCCTATCTGGACTTAACATCATTAATACAGGGTCAAAAATCAAGAGTACAACTCTCTAATTATCAGGCTTTATGACTTTACTTTTTTGGTATAAGGCTCAATTTCATCTCTAATTACTATTTAAAAAAAAACCATTTCAGTCCAAAGGAGAAGAGCTTACCTCCTATGCACATGTATACTAGTAGAAATGGCAAGGCTTTCTTTACTTTCTGTGGAAGAACCCGGGGACAAAAACAATTTTTCCTGTATTTGTACTCATGATCCCCCTTGTCTCCCCTGCTGCCCTGCATCAACGCAAACTTCCCAGGACATTGAGGGATTATACAGAGTACAATCATCTGATTAAAAATAACAACAAGTTTATAGCTTATCTCCCTGACTCTTCCCACTCCACCCTCCCCAAACACACAAACAAGATGATTGTGTTGAGTTTAGCAAGGAGAGTAACTAAAGAAGATAAACTGAGGGCTCACAGAATATTGAGTTAAAATTCTAACATCATAACATCAAGGTGTCAATTCAACTTTAAGCCCAATTGGGAAAATTTAAGCTATTAAATTAAAAATATGGTAGTATTTCTTTAGTAACTGTAACCTCTTTATATCCTCTTAATTGCTCATGCTAACAACTTTATTGCAGACTACTGCTTCTGATAAGAAGTAAATCCAGGGACCATTCCATTTAATCTTAGACATAACATTTACTAGTTTTCCAAGCATGACAGAAATGGAAAAATATATATATTAGAACAAGAACAATTTATGTTAATCTCCACAATTTGTGATCCTTCTGTGAGCAGTGTCTGATTCTATTAAAATTAACAAATTTAGATTCAGTCCTATGCTTAAAGAAAAAAAAAAACCTAATGAGACTAATTTACAAAGTATACAAGAATATAATTTTATAATAAATCTTTCCAGTGTTCGCTATAACCACATTACATGAAATGTTTCCCTTCACAGAAACTCAGAAGGACAACTCTTATAAAATGGAACAAAACTTTTCTGTGTTCATCTCTGGCAAGCAATGAACAAATAAAATTTGCTCACAAAGTGTTTCAAAGTGCTGCCCCAGGAGAATAAACTACCTACTAACATGCTATATGAATGAGTTTTGGCGAGTGGCAACTCTCTGGGACCTCTTCCTCTCTTACACCAATGAACCCATCTCATATAAAGCCTAAGAGAAAACTAAAGCCATTGCAGAAGTGAAACTCAGCATGCTCTGCTCAAATACTTCTAAGGTAACCACTCTACAGCAAAATCAGCAAAATTCATCTCTTTTATCCAAAAAAGTCCCCCCCAAAACAACAACAAAAACAAAAAAACCCCAACAAACCAAAAGGCAAATGCTGTTGTTCAATCATCAGAAAGACTTAGAGGCAAAGAATATGACAACAGCAATAATTCAAGTAAAGTATATGTGAAAATTTAAACACGCCACTTTCAAGTTAAGACAAAAGTGAAGGGGAGCTATGATCTTTATATCAGAGTCAAAAAGCTTAGGCATTATCACCAAATGTTAATTCACTTTACAATCATCAATGAGACTATTGTATATACTTTTGCACCTTGCGCTTGTAAAAGCAGATAAAATATTTAATATGTAATTTTACAATGTATTTTACCAGCTCAGCATACAGGTTGTATATAGATTATATCAAAGTAGTAGACAGTTAAGGGGCCTGTGCAAACCCTGCAAAAATAGTACTTCAGGTATCTGCTAATTAAAAAAAAAGAAAACAAAACAGTTTGCTGTTTAGCAGTGATACAATTCAAACTACCACAAAATACAAAGAGCTGCAAAAATGTATACCATTCCAACAACATATATAAGTTATTAAATAAAGATTTGATTTAAAAGAATATAAATGAAGCCTTTAAGTAGGTCTTTTCTACATGCATATTATTCCTTATTAAAGAAAAAATATGTAAAAAGGCCATTGGTAATTGCTTTGTTAACATTTGTAGAAAAATGCCAATTCTCTGGTCACAAACTCCACTAAGTTTAGCACTTAAGGTCTCTGCAGTGTTATAAACGTAATTTAAAATACTGTTAATTCTATAATTCCATTGGTAAAATAATGTGACTTGGAATATGGCAGTCTTCATGTTGAGGGCAATGATCCACAGTTTGTTTAATTTCTTAAGTGTGAACAGTTATCCAGAAGAACAGCACCCTCCACCACTGCTCTGGGCTTGAGGTTCATCATCAATGATCTGTACACCTCGCCTTGCAGATCCTGGTTGACTAGAGCCATTGCCTTTTGCTCTCTCATCCACTTGTGCTGTTTCTATCATCCCTAAGAGAGAGAGGAAACAAATTACTTAGGACCACAACCTGTGAGTTTTCTCTTTCTATAATTTCAGTATACAAACATAATAGCCATTTCTAAATTTCAACCAAAAAGAAAAGTAAATATAACAAACATTTTGTGAGCTCACTTAAATAGCTTTTCCTGAAAGTTATAAATAATTAATAACAACTGTATTTGTACAGTTGCATAACGGCCACAGTGACATCAACAGAAAGAAAAGTTTTTGCTTTGAACAAAAGACTGTACAAGTATAATCCCTAAGATTTTCCAGATGTACTTAGCAACATGTCAAAGAGGTTCAAATTATTCCACGTACAACTAATATTTAGGGAATAAGATTTATTCTTCAACTAGTAATGTAATACTTTTAAGCCAATAATATTTGAAAGGATGGAAGAGTTTAAGATGAAGGAAGAAGAACAAAGCCGCAGGATTCATGCTATTCAACTTAAAAGATAGAGCAGAAAGTTATTCCAATAAAGAGTGGGATATTGGGGCGCCTGGGTCACTCAGTTGGTTAAGCGACTGCCTTCAGCTCAGGTGGTGATCCCGGAGTCCCAGGATTGAGCCCCGCATAGGGCTCCCTGCTTAGCGGGAAGCCTGCTTCTCCCTCTTTCACTCCCCCTGCTTGTGTTCCCTCTCTAGCTGTGTTTCTCTCTGTCAAACAAACAAATAAATGAGTGAGTGATATTGGTGAAAGGAGAGCTCTAAAGATCAGTGAAACTAGTAATAAACTGTATGTTAATTAACTGAATTTAAATAAAAAATAAATAAATACAGATCAATGCAACAGAGTCCAGAAAAGGATCGCCATATATATGGTCACTTGATTTTTGATGTATATGCCAAGATTATTCAATGAAGAAAGAATAATGTTTCAAGAAACAGTATTACAACTGGATATTGACATGTAAAAAATAAACCATGATCTAGCTATCTCTCGCTATATATAAAAATTTAAAAATGAATTATAGACCCAACCAGAAATTTCTAGAAGAAAACTTAGGAGGAAATCTCTGTAGGAAAAAAAACCTTTGTGACTCTGAGTTAGGCAAATATTTCTCATATAAAACATACAAAAATGAATCAAAGAAAATTGACAAATCAGATCTTAGTAAATTAATTTAGAACTTCTGCTCTGAAACACACAGTTAAAGAATGAAAATAGAAGGGGCGCCTGGGTGGCTCTGTCATTATGCATCTGCCTTTGGCTCGGGTCGGGGTCCCAAGGTCCTGGGATCAAGCCCCGCATTGGGGTCCCTGCTCGGCAGGAGGCTCGCTTCTCTCTCTCTCACTCTCCCTGCTTGTGTTCCCTCTCTAGCTGTGTTTCTCTCTGTCAAATCAATAAATAAAATCTTAAAAAAAAAAATGAAAATAGAAGACACAGATTAGGAGTACATCACAAAATACATATCTGCAAAGATGAAGAAAGAAAAGAGGGAGTCCTTAAAACAATAATTCTTAAACCTGAGTCCAGAGATTGCTCTTGAACAAAGGTTTCCAAATTTAGGTGTACAGGAAAATCCAATAAGATCAAATAAGAAAACACCACAAATTCTAATTTCCACTTATTGTTCCTTAACCTTTCAAAATTTCTTTTTTTTATAAAAATGTACAAATTATTAGTATTTACATATGTTCTGTACTTTTTAAATAAACATGGGAAATACTCAAATTTTTTTCTATAAAAAAATTTAGGCGCATCTGGGTGGCTCAGTTAAGTGTCCCTTTCTTGATTTTGGCTCAGGTCATGATCTCAGGGTTGTAAGATTGAGCCCTGTATTGGGCTCCATGCTCAGCAGAGTCTGCTTGGGATTCTCTCTCTCCCTCTCCCTCCACCCCTCCCCTGACTCATGTGTCCATGCACATTCTCTCTCAAATAATAAATAAAATCTTAAAAAAAAAAAAGATATGAGACTTATAACATTTCTAAGCTACAGATATAGAACCCTGGTACTCAAAGTATGGTCTGAGGACCAGCATCATCACCACATGTGTGCCTGTTAGAAATGAAAAGCTGAGGCTCACACCAGACCCACTCTATCAAATATACATTCCTTTTAAAAGATCTCCAAGTGACTGAAACGTATGTACAAGCAGTGAAAATAGACATAAATTCTCAAATCTCAGTGTGCATCACAATCGTAAGGAAGGACTGTCAAAACAGATTCTAGGCACCACCTCTAGAAGAAGATTCAGTTGATCTGAGTGGGGCAGAAATATCTGCATTTCTTTCTTTCTTTTTTTTTTTTTAAAGATTTTATTTATTTACTTCACAGAGAGAAACACAGCCAGAGAAGGAACACAAGCAGGGGAAGCAGGCCTCCCGCTAAGCAGGAAACCCAATACGGGGCTTGATCCAGGAACGCCGGGATCATGACCTGAGCCAAAGGTAGATGCTTAACAACTGAGCCACCCAGGTGCCCAAGAATCTGCATTTCTAATACAGTCTCAAGTGATGCTGATGATGCTGATCAGGGGACCTCACTTAGAGAATTAAAGCTTTACAAGAATATGAATAATCTTTAGGTTTTTGTAAAACTGAAATTCACTCCAAAGCTTGTGTATATGCACATTTTCCTAGAGATAAAAACCAGTTTCATCAAATTCTCAGAAAAGTGTGAGGTCCATAAATTTAAGGAATATAATGTGACAAAATCATTTCAATCTATTATTCCACAGACTAGGGTTTTCCTAAGTATGGTATATATTCTATTGGTGATAAAAACATTTTCCTCTCTAAAAAACTTTCTACTATGAAAAACTTCAAATACATATAAAACATAATGAAAATCCATTATGTCCATCATACAAGCTCATCGATACTAAGCAAGCATCCCTAGCATTATTGAGAATCAAATTGCAGATGTATAATTTTATTCATTTTTAATACGATCTCTAAAATATAAGTACTTTAAAAAAATAAGAACTTCTTAAAAACGTATAACCACAACACCATAATCATACCTTAAAAAGTTTATAATTTTTTAAAATAAGGAATAATTCAATTTATTTAAACTAAAAACAAGGGCGCCTGGGTGGCTCAGTGGGTTAAAGCCTCTGCCTTCGGCTCAGGTCATGATCTCAGGGTCCTGGGATCAAGGCCCGCGTCGGGCTCTCTGCTCAGCGGGGAGCCTGTTTCCTCTGCTCTCTCTGCCTACTTGTGATCTATCAAATAAATAAATAAATAAAAATCTTAAAAAAACAAAAAACATTTAACCCATTTCTCCCATCCCCAAACCCCTGCCTCTGGCAATTACTAATCTATCCTCTATATATAAGAGATTTGGTTTTATTTATTCGTTTTTAGATTTCACATGTAAGAGGGATCATATATTATTTATCTTTCTGTGACTTTTTTCACTTAGGATAATGTCCTCAAGGTCCATCCATCTTGTCACAAATGGCAAAATCTCATCTGTTGTACTGGCCACATAGTTTGATATGGTCCACCTGTTTATTTTAGCTTTTGTTGCTTGTGCTTTCACTGTCAGATTTAAAAAAAATCATTGCTAAGACCTATGTCATGGAGCTTACTGCCTATATTTTCTTTTAGGAATTCTTTGGTTTCAAGTCTTAGGTTCAAGTTTTCAATCCATTTAAGTTAATTTGTGTATGTATAAAGATAGTGGTCCAGGTTCACTCTTCTGCATGTGGCTGTCAGTTTCCCCAACACCATTTATTGAAGAGACTGTCCTTTCCCTATTGTAATATTCTTGACGTTTTTGTCATAAGTTAATTGACCATTTATGCATGGATTTATTTTTGGACTCTGTATTCTGTTCCATTGATCTGTGTGTCTGTTTTTATGCCAATACCACAGTTTTATTATAGCTCTGTAATACAGTCTGAAATCAGGGAGTGTGATGCCTCTAGCTTTGTCCTTCATCTCAAGATTGCTTTAGCTATTCAGGATCTTTTATGGTCTACACAAATTCTCTTTCTGTGAAAATATATTCTCTTTCTGTGCAAGGAGTCTGATGTGGGGCTTGATTCCAGGACCGTAGGATCAGGACCTGAGCCAAAGGCAGAGACTTAACAATGGAGCCAGCTACCCAGGTGCCCCTAGGTATGGACACTAATACTAATTCGTCCAATATATGAGCATAGAGAATCTTTCCATTTATTTGTGTTTTATTCAGCTTCTTTAATGTCTTATAGTTTTCAATACACAGGTCTTTCAGGGCACCTGGGTGGCTTAGTCATTAAGTGTCTGCCTTTGGGCTCAGGTCATGATCCCAGAGTCCCGGGATCAAGGCCCACATCAGGCTCTCTGCTCAGCAAGAAGCCTGCTTCTCCCTCCCTCTCCCACTCCCCCAGCTTGTGTTCCCTCTCTGTGTTCCTGTCAAAAACAAACAAACAAAAAAACCCCCCAAAAAACAGGTCTTTCATCTCTTTCATGAAATTCAAAGGTATTTTATCATTTTTTTTTAAAAGATTTTATTTATTTGATAGAGAAAAACACAGCCAGAGAGGGAACACAAGCAGGGGGAGTGAGAGAGGGAGAAGCAGCTTCCCGCCGAGCAGGGAGCCCGATGTGGGACTCGATCCCGGGTCTCCAGGATCATGACCTGAGCCGAAGGCAGTCGCTTAACCAACTGAGCCACCCAGGCGCCCCTATTTTATCATTTTTGATGTAACTATAAATGGGACTGTTTTCCTAATTTATCTTTTATTATTTGTGCATGATTATTGCATGCTGATTTCCAGTATCCTTCAATGAACCAATTTTATTAGTTCTAACAAGTTTTTTGATGGGAGTCTTTAGGGTTTTCTTAGGGGTTTTGACATATAATGTCATCTGCAAGTATTGACACTTTTACTTCTTCCTTTCCAATTTGTATGCCTTTTGTTTCTTTTTCTTGCCTAATTACTCTGACTAGGACTTCCAATACAATGTTGAATAAAAGTGGCGCGAGTGAGCCTCCCTGTCTTATTCCTGATCTTAAAGGAAAAGCTTTCAACTTCTCTCCATTGAGTATGATGCTAGCTGTGGGCTTTTTGTATACAGCCTTTATTATGTTGAGGTATATTCCCTCTATATCCACTTTGTTGAGAGTTTTTATCATAAATGGATGTCGAATTCTGTCAAATGCTTTAGCATCTATTGCAACAATTATATGACTTTATCCTTCATTTTGTTAACATGATATATATCACAATGATGAAGATGTAGATGTTGAACCATCCTTGTATCCCTGGAATAAATCCCACTTGATCATGGTGTATGGTCTTTTTGATGTATTCTTGAGTTCAGTTTGCTAACATTTTCTTGAGTGTTTTTACATCTATGTTTATCAAGGATACCAGCCTGTAATTTACATTTCCTGTGGTATCCTTTTGTCTGGCATTGGTATCAGGATAATGCCAGCCTTGTAAAATGAGTTTGGAAGAGTTCCCTCTTCTACTTTTTGCAAGAGTTTGAGAAGGACTCATGTTTAGCAGAATTCATCTGTGAAGCCATCTTGTCCTGAATTTGTTTGCTGGGAAGTTTTTGATTAGTAATTCAATCACCTTACTAGTAATCAGTCTGTGCAGAGTTTGTATTTCATTATGATTCAATATTAGTAGGTTACATATTTCTAGGGATTTATCCATTTCTTCTAGGCTAATTTGTTGGTGTGTAACTGCAGCAGTGTCTTATGATCCTTTGTATTTCTATGGTATTAGTTGTAAAGTCTCTGCTTCATTTCTGATTTTGAGTCCTCCCTTTTTCTTGGTGAGTCTAACTAAAATTTTTTCAATTTTATCTTTTTAAAGAACCAACTAGTTTCATCAATCTTTTCTACTGTGTTTTTAGTATCTCATTTATTTCTGCTCTATTCTTTGTTGTTCCCTTCCTTCTCCTTTGTTCTTTTTCTAGTTCCTTGAGGTATAAAGTTATGTTACTTGAGAGTTTTTTTTAAAAAGTTTTATTTACCTTTTTTTAGTAATTTCTACACCCAATGTGAGGCTTGAATTCACGACCCAGAGATCAAGAGTTGCATGCTCTTTACAATGAGCCAGTCAGGTGGCCCTATTTAAGACTCTTTTTGATTCTTAGGTACCGCTATGAACTTCCTTTTTTTTTTTTTTCAAAGAGCTTATTAAGTAACCTCTACACCCAACTTGGGAATCAGACTCACAACTCTGAGATCAAGAATCTCATGCTCCACCAACTGAGCCAGCCATGGGCCCCTGAACTTCCCTCTTAATACTGCTTTTCCTGGGGTGCCTGAGTGGCTCAGCTGGTTAAGCGATTGCCTTCGGCTCAGGTCATGATCCCGGAGACCCCAGATTGAGTCCCACATCGGGCTCCCTGCTCAGTGGGAGGCCTGCTTCTCCCTCTCTCACTCCCCCTGCTTGTGTTCCCTCTCTGGCTGTGTTTCTCTCTGTCAAATAAATAAAATCTTTAAAAAAAAAAAAAATGCTTTTCCTGCATTCCACAAATGTTGGTATGTTGTGTTTACATTTTGGGGGTTTTTTTTGTATATTTGTTTGTCTTAAGGTATATTTTGATCTCTCTCGATTTCTTTGACTTGTTGTTCAGTAGCATGTTGTTTAATCTCCATATTTTTGTGAAATATTCAGTTCTGTGTAATTAATTTCTAGTTTTAGGCCATTGTGGTTGGAAAGGATGCTTGATATGCTAGCAATCCTCTTGAATTTATTAAGACTTGTTTTGTGGCTTAACGTACAGTCCTGGAAAATGTTCCATGTGCACTTAGGAAAAATGTGTATTCTGTTGTTTTTGGATAGAAATGTTCTGTAAATATCTGTTAAGTTCATCTGACTTTATACTTCATTTAAGCCAATGTTTCCTTACTGATTTTCTGTCTACATAATCTACCCACTAATGTAAGTAGGATATTAAAGTCCCCTTCATTATTTGTATTGCTGTTTATTTCTTCCTTTAGGTCAGTTAATAATTGCTTCATATATTTAGGTGCTCCTGTGTTGGGCGCACAAATATTACAAATGTCATATATTATTTTGGCTTGACCCTTTTATCATTATGTAATGCAGTTCTTTGTCTGTTATTACAGTCTATGTTTTAAAGTCTATTTTGTCTGATAATAAGAACAGCTACTCCAACTTTCTTTTGGTTTCCATTCACATTGAATATCTTATTCCATCCCTTCATTTTCAGTTTCTGTGTGTCCTGACATCTAACCTGAGTCTCTTATAAGCAGCATATAGATAGGTCTTTTTTTTTTTATCCAGTCACTCTGTCTTTTGGAAAATTAGGTCCACTTATATTTAAAGTAATTACAGGTATGTATTTACTGCCATTTTGTTTTCTAACTGTTTTTGTAATTCCTTTCTGTTGTTTTCCTCTTCTCTTGCTGGCTTTCTTTGTAGTTTGATGACTTGACCGGTAATGCTTATATTCTTTTCTCTTTCTCTTTTGCATATTTGCTTCATATTTTGCTTTGTAGTTACAATGAGGCTTACATATATCAACTTATATCAATCTATTTTAAGTTGATAACATCTTTTTTTTTAAAGATTTTATTTATTTATTTGACAGAGTCTCAGCAAGAGAGGGAACACAAGTGGGGGAGTGGGAGGAGAAGCAGGCTTCCCGATGAGCAGGGAGTCTGCTGCACGACTAGATCCCAGGACCCTGGGATCACAACCTGAGCCGAAGGCAGGTGCTTAACAACTGAGTCACCCAGGTGCCCCTTAAAATTTATAACATCTTAAGTTTGATCTCATTGTAAAGCTCAACATTACTCCCCCAACAATGTTTTGTGTTTTTGATGTCACATTTTGCATCTTTTCATCTTATGTATCCCTCAATTAATTACTTTAATTATGGTTATTTTTACTACTTTTGTCTTTTTTCATACTAGCTTTATAATCAGTTATATACTACCTTTACTAAATATTTACTTTCCAGTGAGATTTCTTCTCTCAAGCGTGTTCTTGTTACTAATTAGCACCCTTTCTTTTCAGGTAAAAGAAGTTCCTTTAATATATCTTTAGGGCAAGTTTGGTGATGATGAACTTTAGCTCTTCCTTGTCTGGAAAATTATTTTTCCTTCCCTTCTGAATAATTTTGCCAAGTTGAGAATTCTTGGTTGGAAGTTTTTTTCTTTCAGCACTTTGAATGTATCACGCCATTCCCTCTAATCTGCAAAACTGCTGATGAAAGATCTGCTGATAATCTAATGGGGGTGGGGTCCCCCTGTATGTAACAAGTTTTCTCGCTTGCTGCTTTTAATAGTCTCTCCTTATCTTTTGCTTTTTTTACTTATAATGTATCTTTGGTATGGATCTCTTTAGGTTCCTCTTATTTGGAACTCTGGGTTTCCTGGGCTTGGATGTCTGTTTCCTTACTCAGGTTGGTAAGCTTTTAGCCATTATTTCTTCAAATAAGATTTCTGCTTCTTTCTCCTTCTGGAATCCCTCAGATGCAATGTTAGACTGCCTGATGTCATCCTGTAAGTCCCTTAACCTATCTTCAATTTTTTCATTTTTTTCTTTTTGCTTTATCCCTTCCACTTTTTTCTTTTTGCTGCTCTGATTAGGTGAGTGCCACTGCCTTGTCTTTGAGCTGAATGATCATTTCTTCTGATTCATCTAGTCTGATGTTGAATATTACCATTGTATTTTTCAGTTTATTTATTGTATTCTTCAGCTCTGTGACTTCTACTTTGTACTTTCTTTTATTTTCCATCTCCTGTTGAAGTTCTGTGTTCATCCATTCTTCTCCCCAATTCAGCGTTCTCCCTAATTCAGTGATCATCTTTATAACCATTACCTTGAACTCCTTTTCAGGTAAATTATTTGTTTCATTAAGGTTTTTTTACCCCGAGGTTTTATCTTGTGCTTTCATTTGGAACATACTCCTGTTTCTTCATTTTGTGACTCCACACTGCTTTCTATACAGTAAATGAAACAAGCAGCCTATTATAGTTTTAATAACTCCCAGTAGTTGAGGATGACCTAAGACCTATCAGTGTCCCAAAGGGGAGGACCTCAGCACCTAGATCTAGGGTGACTGGAGGTCCAATCTTTAGGCATCAGCTTTCAAAGTATGCAAATTTAGGGATGCCTGGGTGGCTCAGTCGGTTGAGCCTCCAACTCCTCGTTTCAGCTCAGGTCATGATCTCAAGATCATAGGATCGAGCCCTGTGTGGGGCTCCATGCTGAGGGGAAGAGTCTGCTTGGAATTTTCTCTCCTTTCCCTCTGCCCCTCCTCTTGGTCATGCTTCCCCTCTCAAATCTTAAAAAAAAAAAAAGCAAAAGTATGCAAAGATATAGTCCTATAGGACTGCAATCTTAAGCCCCACTGGCCACCAGGGCCAGGTGATCTGGAGGTATCCCCTGGACAGCAGGCACAAAAATTAGGACTCCAGACAAATGGATAAGCTCTTCCTGATGATACAAGCAAGCCAGAACAAGCGGAGGAGCACCAAGATGGTGCTCCCAGCCTACTGTCCTTGAAAGCAGCTCCATAGGCCACTAAATGTGTCCCAAACTTGAAACTTGCCCCTCAGGCCATAGTCATGCCTCCTTCACAGAAAAATTAAGCCTGTGGCTCTGTTGCTTCTTGCTGTGCCTCGTGGGTGGTAGTTGTTTAAAAACTCTTTCTGTTAGTAATAGTCCCATAGAACCCATGAACATAAGCTCCATTGGTCATCAGAGCCAGGTAATATAGGGGTATCCCCTGGCAGCAGTCACAAAAACTGGGGTACCAGACAGGGGTATGAGCTCCTTTCTGAGTAACATCAATTATTATAGTCCAATGGGACCAAGGATACAAGCTCCACTGGCTTCTGGGCCAGGTGATCAAGATGTATTTCCTAGGTGGCAGATGCAAAAACTGGGGCACCAGATGTATGTGAAAGCTTCCCTCTGGGAGATAATGGTGCTCTGGAGCATAGCAAAGGGGGAATATAGCGAAGAGACAACATGAAGATGGTGCCTGCCAGTCTCCTGGGAGAATATTCCATCAGCTGGCTCCTAGATGTGTGTGTTAAACTATATGCCTTTAATATAAGCAGGTGAGCCTCCCTCAGTTTAAGTTGGTGTGATCAGGTGCCTCTGGGCTGGGACCTGGGGCAAGTGAGTCCAAGTGCAAGCCCTTCAAGAGCAGTTTTTCAGACTGTGTCAGTCTCGTAGGTCTTGAGATGTGAGCCATGCTGGCTTTCAAAGTTAGATGGGGGAATCATCTCTCATTTATGTCTTAAAAGTTGAGATGCCCACTGTGGGGTTCAAACTGTTCACTCCTTAGGGAGAAACCGATGGTTTTGAGTTCCCTTCTGGCTGTGGGTCACACCAGGGATGGGGTTTATGACAAGACTGTGTCACAGCCTCTTCTCCTTCCCTCCCTCTCTTGTGGTCATTAATTGAGACTATAAAACATCACTTAGATGCAGTTTTCTTCTTGTTTGTCCAATCTATAGCTGTCACTTAACCAACCTTTAGGTTTTTTTTTTTAAGAGGAAGTTGTTCCATATATAGCTTTAGATTCAGTATGTCTAGAGAAGATAAGTTGAAGATCTTCTGATGCGACCATCTTGAATCAGAACCTCAATATTTTTTTTAAAACTCACTTTACTGTTTTTATTTATTTTATGTTTTCTTTAAGTAAGGTCTATGCTCAATGTGGGGCCTGAACTCAAGACCCTGAGATCAAGAGTCACATGCTCTGACTGAGCTACCCAGGCACCCCTCAATAATTTATTAAAATCATCAAATATCCAGTGAGTGTTCATACAGTCCCCACTGTCTGACATATGTTCTTTTTCACTGGTTGTCAAATCAGGATCCAAATAAGATCCATCCATTGCAGCAGGTTGTTACATCTCTTAAATCTGCATATTCTTCTATTTTTATTTTTGATAGTTATGCATTTATTTTAATGTGTACTTGGCACATACCATATCCAATGATTTCATGATTTCATATCCATTAACTACTGCTTGAAATAGGGCTAAAGTAGGTATTTAAACTTTAAAAAATGATTTTAAGAAAAATATTAAGTCAATAATAGTACTGGTGGATGTGAGACATCATTAATGTGGTCATTAACTGAGACTATAAAACATCACTTGAAAAATATTACCAATATTTTAAAAATAACAACTTCTAAATATACAAAATCTGAGTATACCTACTTTTACAAAGGTCAAGAAAGAGTTCCTCAATTCCTTTGTTCTGTTTGGCTGAAGTATGATAATGTTTTGCTCCCACAGATTCTGCATACCTTAAAAAAAA
>PITA01016361.1:28228-46982 GCA_004023965.1 Spilogale gracilis
TTTTTTAAAGATTTTATTTATTTGACAGAGAGAAACACAGCCAGAGAGGGAACACAAGCAGGGGGAGTGAGAGAGGGAGAAGCAGGCCTCCCGCCGAGCAGGCAGCCCGATGTGGGACTCGATCCCGGGTCTCCAGGATCATGACCTGAGCCGAAGGCAGTGGCTTAACCAACTGAGCCACCCAGGCGTCCCGAAATTTTTAAGTTAATTTAGAACCCAAACACTTTAATAAGTTTTTGTGACTCACTACTATATAGGGGTTTTTTTTTTGGTATCATTCTTCACATTTTCTACTGAAATCAAAAAGAGAAGTGAGAATGGAATATTTTTAGATGTTGTCAAAAGTCCAGAAATTACCAATGCTTCACTGAATCCAATAGATCATTTTATATTAAGAGGTTTGAGTAATACTTAAATGGTAAAGCACATTGTGCAAAGAGAAAGTCTAGATGGAGGGAGAACACTTACGATTCTGCTTCTTGAATGGAAACGTGTCTCTCCTTTTCCAGGTCTATTTTATTACCTAGTTTGAAAAAGTAAAAATGCCAATTCTTAATATTGATTCATTTTTATAACAAAACAAAGCCAATTCTAAATACACAATTGCCATTTTAATTACCTGGAAAACATAATACAAATCCCCATCAGATTCCTACATGTCCTAAAACTACAAAGTTAAACCCTACGAAAGGAGGGTTGATCATGACTGTTAGAAATGCCTCAACCCTCAAATGGCTCAATACATGTCTCTCTTTAAGTTGCAGCCTCTGTCACAGAAAATAACTTTTCCAAAGAGATGGGCACAATTCTTTGATTTAGGATATAATGGAGACTAATAGTCACTTGGGAACCGAGGAATAAACTATGATTCTTAGCCAAATGTAAATGGTCCCCAATCAACACAGAGCCAGTCAATAATTAAGCAAAGTGACCCTACTACTCAAGAAATATATTAGGCCAAATTCTTGGACTCTTAAGGGTATTTTGGTTTTGTAACTGATATGAACTGGTTAAAGAAAGCATTTAAACATATGGCCTTTTAAGCACGTCACTACCACAGGAGAGGAAACTGTACTGTTTAACAACATGAGAGAACTTAAAACATGCACATCATGCAAATTTAAAATTACTGAAAGTAAGTTTAGTTTTCTTAAACTATGGGACAAAACTGAGATTATGCTAAAAATCCACCAGAATAAAAGTGAAGAAACTGCAAAATGCAGATTCCTTACTAAATACAAGGCAGAGGCTGGGCGCCTGGGTGGCTCAGTGGGTTAAAGCCTCTGCCTTCAGCTCAGGTCATGATCCCAGGATCCTGGGATCGAGGCCTGCAGCGGGCTCTCTGCTCGGCGGGGAGCCTGCTTCCTCCTCTCTCTCTCTGCCTGCCTATCTGCCTACTTGTGATCTCTTTCTCTGTCAAATAAATAAAATCTAAAATAAATACATATATACATACATACGTACAAGGCAGAGGTTAAGGTGAGTTGGCTGGACACACAGAATAGTAAAGGTAATGGAAATAACATATAGAAAAGGAGAGAATACCCTAAAAAAAAGGGTATTTCAAATAGGTATTTTCATTTCTATTATGACCTATGCTGGGGGGGGGGGGGCTTTGTAAATAAGGTCATCTTTTCTTAGAGAATCTAGAAGACAATTTCAGATAAGCACTGAAGTAAGCACCCAGAGAAAGCTCCAATACCTATAACTGGGAAGTACAAGCCCAGAGACTGTGCCCATGGAGGACCTCATAATCTGAGCACTCAACTGTGGGCGGCTACAAGTACCTACATGACACCATAGCCAAAGCAGAGAAGGAAACAGACTGTATTCTAAAGTTCAGGGATTACCAACAAATTCTGTAATGAATTCTTCCTTCTTTCAACAGTTATCTGTGTAACTCAGGAAGAACATATTAGTTCTGATTTCCTATATTATATCTGTCACTAAAATTTTAAATTTGCTAAATATTACAACCAATATATCTGACAGTCACCTGAAGAAAAACAAGTTGTTTATGCTATGAAGAATGTAAAAAGCATTACCTAGTGACCAGTGGTTCCAAGAAATAGAGGCACAAGATTCTGCCACTCAAGGCAAAATGGGAGACTCTTGTTCCGATTAACTGAAATCTTATGAGTTGTTTTTCCTCAATCTCTAATGCCTCTGCTTCCAAATTCTACCAGAATTATGAACATCCATTTTTTTAAAAAATGAGGATAGAGTAAGAGAATTTGAGTAATACCTCAAATGAGTATTTGGGGAAAATTATTCAGACATTGCTTTCTTATCTAATAACATTTAAATTTACCTAACTAAAATCTAGTTATCAAAATAGCGAACTTTTTTAGTACGCTAATTATTTTAAACAAAAAAATTTTGTTTACCGCTATTTCTTTCAACCATCAGTATGTATAAAGGGATTAATCACACAGATTAAGTCATAAAAAACTGCATTTTGGCAACTGGTATCTTTCCAAACTCAAAACCTTTTTAGTGCCTATAGTTCTTTTAAAAGCTAGACATAAAAAGGATTAAGGCTTTGAGGCTCATCTATTTCAGTGCTACTATGCAGCTATACGGGAACTTTCTAACAGGCTTGAAACACCTGAAAACAAGGATTACCACCAAGTAAGGTACAGTACTACAAAGATGAGGGGGAAAAATTGGCTGAAGCTTTTGGAGAGGAAAGGGAAAAGCCACCGTGCTACAAATAGTAAAAACTTTATCTTCTTTATAAATATACATTTAAGAACATGAAAGGGATATACCCATTGCTAAGGGCAGATGGCCTAATGGCAATAAAGTGCTAGAACCCTATTTTGCTTAGACTGTATGGTGGTGTATGGGCGAGTCAAAAGAAGCTTTCAAAGACTTCAAATCTGATAAAGCTTGTTTTTATGTCCTGGATCACTTCATAACTATATAACTTGGGGGAAATTTACTAACCTCTCTTAGTATCTACACAAATGTAGCTAACAAACAGCATGATTGGTATGAAAATATGATAATGCAAAAGACCTAGCATATAGTACATGCTCAATAAAGAACAGTTATTAATACCAGCTATATCCATCACAGTGAATCAAATGGAAAATCCGTATTATTATGAGAAAATTAAAGCCCATGATAGGCAACACACTTTTACTACTACCCCACTAGCTTCATCTAGTTAATCTGGTTAATCTAATAGTCTAGGAAGTCCTCCTTTAACTTCCCTTCCCCCCAAATTTAGTTAGGTTTGCTTTAGTGCTATCACAGCACTCTGTACTTTCCCCCTTCATAGCATTTATTGTAATATATAGTAATAGCTTGTTCTTCTCCCTTGCTCTACACAATAAGCTCTGGGAAGACAAGGGCTATACCTATTTTGTTCACTTATTCTTATACTACACTATTCCCAAAGCTGGTATACAGTAAGCAATCTATAGTGCTGGTTAAGAATATGGGCTTGATATAGCAGACAGACCTAAGTTAAAATCCTAGGTCTACCTCTAACTAGCTATGTACTTTGGGAAGTATCAAGCTCTCAGCCCACTTCTCATGTCTGAGAATAAATAAAACAATACCTTCCTGTAGTGCTATCAGAAGACTCAATGAAAGTATAAATATATAGTTCTTACAACACTACCTAAGACTCAATAAATGGTAACTATTATAAAAATAACTTTGTTTAACAAACATACAAATGTTAAGGACAGATAGGAAGTAAAATATTATCAAATAAAGCAACCACAGCTAAGGGTGCTAATTAGTGGACTAAACTAAAACTGACAGGAAAAATCTCTGCTAGCAAAGTATGGGGTTCTCCATTACTGGTTAACACATTATAAGTGGTTTAAATAAGGACCTAGAAGGTTAAGTATTTAATTTATATGAAGAAGCCAGTAGATGATACCATCAAACATAAAGATTAGAAAACATGATGAATTGAAATTCCTACACTTAAGTTTAAATAACTCAATTATATTAGAAAAAGATGGGGGGGAGCACCTGGGTAGCTCAGTCCTTAAGTGTCTGCCTTTGGCTCAGATCATGATCCCCGGGTCCTGGAATCGGGCCCTCTGATGGGCTTCCTCCTCTGTGGGAAGACTGCTTCTCCCTCTCCCACTCCCCCTGCTTGTGCTCCCTCTCTCTGTGTCAAGTAAATAATAAAATCTTAAAAAAAATATAGGAAAAGCTTAACAGAAAAGCAATACTTATTAAAAAAGTGATTCAGATTTCTGTTAACTATAATTTATGTAAAAGAGACACTGTGACATGGATGCTAAAAAATGTGTACAATCTTGGGCAGTGTTGGTAGAAAGATAATGGGAGAATTTTAAAAAGAGCCATTTAAGGAGACATTGGCTCAAAAATGTTTGGAGTCTAGTGTTCAAGTGTAGAAGACACATTTATACACTGAAATAAACCTAGGAAAAAATAATCAGGATGGTAAGAATGTCTAGAATATCAAATGAAAAACAATTGAAGACTTGAGAATTTAAGATTTCAGGTGAACCCTCCGAACATTTGAAAGGTTGTCTTATTCAGAGGCAAAGGAACAAATACTTGTCAAATGCCTTCTCTATGTCAAGTGTTTTCCAAATTATCTAATTTTCATTAAATTATATAGAATCCTGCAAAGCAGTATTATTTTGAATTTAGTAATAAAACAGAAGAACAAATAAACCCTGAGCTATTATAAAAAACAGAATGAAAATCAGGATGTGGAAAAATAATGTAAATGACTATCAATAACAACAGGATAAATTGTGGAATAAAGTATTAGAGAGCCAAGAGTATAAAACGAACTACAACTATAAACAAAAACATAGAGGAATCCTGTAAATGTAATGTAAAGCCAAAAAAGAGATATAAGAGTTCATGCTATACAATTTCTTTTATATAAAATTCAAAACAAAATTGGTTCATGCAGTAAAAAGTCAAGACAGTGTCTGGAGGTGGGCAATGGTGAGGGGAAGGCAGCTGGAGTAGCGTTGGGATGAAAAAGAAACAGGTGAGACCTATAAGTTACTGGTTACACAGATATGTTGACTTTGTGAAGTTTTCCTTTTGTGGTAAATGGACTCTCAAAATTCTTTCAACAATGAATTACAACTAAAATTCTATGTCACACTTGCCAATAGAAATGGGAACTTTTTAGTCTTTATACCAATCATTAAATGATTATTATCTGATGAGAATTATCTCATCCTATTTGGGGCAGTAAGCTACCAGCAATATTCCTAAACCTTTTTATAATATGAACATGAAAAATATACAGTTCAAATTAATTATTCATAAGCTTTATTTACCCAGCTATTTTTTTAATGTTACTTTGTAACTTGGATCAAGTAACAAACTCCTGAGGTTTCTTGACTTTAGGTATATTTAGTCATTTCTTTCCTTCTTCTGAGAGATAACCAGAATCCTAAATAATCAGATCTTTTTTTTTTTTTTTAAGATTTTATTTATTTGACAGAGAGAAACACAGCCCGAGAGAGGGAACACAAGCAGGGGGAGTGAGAGGGAGAAGCAGGCTTCCCGCGGAGCAGGGAGCCTGATATGGGACTCGATCCTGGGTCTCCAGGATCATGACCTGAGCCGAAGGCAGTCGCTTAATCAACTGAGCCACCCAGGCGCCCCAAATAATCAGATCTTTAATCATTCACTTACTGTGGCTACTTCCACTCCCATAAGTTCCAGATACCACACACCGTCAGGCCAAACTCATTAAAGACTAGCTATAGCTTTGGTCCAAACTCGCCTGTGGCCTACTAGTCCATTGTTCCATTCTGAAATACTCCTGCCATCTAGCCTAACACCTAGCATCAAGACTGAAAAAGTAGGCCAGAACACCTCCCTGGCCTCTTCCCCCAGACATGTGCCCTGATCTAATGGTGAGACAATATAAGAAATATAAACTCTAGTTTAAAAAAAAAAAAATTCTTAAAAGTGAAATGTGGGGGTGGGGCGCCTGAGTGGCTCAGTCTTTAAGCATCTGCCTTTGGCTCAGGTCATGATCTCAGAGTTCTGGGATTGAGCCCTGCATCAGGCTCCCTGCTGGGCAGGAAGCCTGCTTCTCCTCTTCTCACTTCCCCTGCTTCTGTTCCCTCTCTTGCTGTGTCTCTCTCTGTCAAATAAATAAATAAAATCTTAAAAAAAAAAAAAAGTCAAATGTGCCCACACTGACCATTCCATTCTAGGTCCTCTACTAGGCCTTTCTGCTAGGCCATTGTTATTCTACCAGTCACACAGAAGGAAAGAAAACAGCATGAAGCTATTCATCATAAGGATTAATAACAACAACAACAACAAAAAGGATTAATAACAAATCAGAATTATTCATACCCCATCTCTGATAGCTGCTTGATATTGTGCAAGTTATCAAGCATCTCCAGGGCTTAGCTTCCTCTATAAGCCCTCATAAAATTATGAGGACTACATGAAGTAATGTCTACTAAAACACAGCATAGTATCTGGTATACTTCCTTGCTCAATAATTAGTTCTTATATCACAAAAATAATAATCTAAAGAAAAAGGGAACCAAGAGAAAAATTCCAGAAGTCCAAGAGTGCGTTCTAAAGTTGCTCCGTCCTTGTATCATGATTTACTCAGATCCTTTAAGAGTCAAATTTGTCCTTAACTCAAAAATGTGTATAGTTAAATGTATAAAACAAGAATACTAGCCTAAGTCATTAGTTTTAATTTTATTTTAAAATAGTTCCTAAACCCTTTTATTCCTAAGGAAAATATTATGATGAAAACTAAAGATTGAATTGAAGTAAGTCTGGCAGTTGAAAGTTTACATGGTTAGTTTCCCACTTGCTCCCCAAAGTCTTCTCTGAAGTCTGAATCTCCTGAAAGATCACTTCAAAATCAAAAATTACTCTAAGATGTTAAAATATCATTCTTCTTCCTTTCTCATATAACTTTAAAAATGAGAATTACTTATTTGCTATTCTCTAATAAAACATTAAGGAAACAGCACTTTTATTTTGAAACAAAGGACTTTTTTAAAAAAAAAAAAAAGTAATGATGCTTACCAACTATACATAAACAGATTTCATTTCCCAACATTTTCCGTAATTCTTTGACCCAGTTTTTTACCTGTGTATACAAAAGAGTAAGTATCAAATCCTGTTGCAACAACTATCATTACAACACCCCCAACTCCACATTGTCAAAATACCTCAGAATTTGTCTAACAGCCCATGTATTTAGTTACTAGAAATGATTACCTGTAGGATCACCTACTGACAAACCGTACTCACAAACATACAAACATGTAGTGGAACGATTTCTCTCTATATCTATATAGAGGTATAGACAGAAACACCTCTAATTATAAATTTTCATAAATCTTCCACAGATCTAAGCAAAATTATTCACTAGAGCAAAACTCTAGCCTCTGATAACAGATGCTTGTACAGTCACTTTGGACTTAACAACATCTTAAAATTAGGGCGCCTGGGTGGCTCAGAGGGTTAAAGCTTCTGCCTTTGGCTCAGGTCATGATCTCAGGGTCCTGGGATTGAGACCTGCATCGGGTTCTCTGCTCAGCAGGGAGCGTGCTTCCTCCTCTTTCTCTGCCTGCCTCTCTGCCTACTTGTGATCTCTCTCTCTATCAAATAAATAAAAAATCTTAAAAAAAAAAAATCTTAAAATTAAAAGCCTTTTGTATTCCAATTGGTTCTAAATTAGAGGGCATAGAAGCTCTGTGCCATACACTTAAAGGGGAGAAAAACATATATGGGCACCAAAAGAGTACCAAAATAAATTTTCATCCTTTAGTGTATGACAGATTTTTTCAACTTTAGCACTACTGATATTTTTGCTTGGATTAACTCTTTTGTGAGGGACTGCCCTATGCAATGCAGGATATGGAGCAGCATGCCCGGCCTCCCACCCACTAAATATCAGTACCAGCCTCCAGCTGTGATAACCAAAGATATCTTCAAACATTGCTACCTCCTGGTGAGAACCACTGGTGTACAATGACTCCAGTAACAAACAGATTCCTCACTATGAAGCACAGCAGTAGGCACAGTTGAGTACATTCAAATTAAGTAAATTAATCTTTTGAACTCATGATTTTAAATATGCTGATTATAATAAAATAGGATAAAGAACAAACCTGAATACCTCCTTCATTTTTTGTAATGAAATTTAATTTCCATGTAATCAAATCACACAGAATTTACACATCTTCCTTTAAAAAATGCACACACATCTTTGAATTATAAAAGTTGTATTAAATATGTGGTAAGTAAGCACTTACTGTACTGGTCCTACAGTACAAATGTAACAGTTCCACACTCCTGTTCTCTGCAAGAATGCAGAGGAACTGTCTTTAATAAACCCCAAACCTTTATAAAAGGGAAGGTAATCAATATCATCACCTTAGTTTTCTCAGAGCACTGAACCAGTTTTCTCAGTTTGTTTTTTTGTTTTCATTTCAAAGAGAAACCAGTTTCTCTTTTTGTTTCATTCACATGTATGTAGAAAGTTTTTAGAGAAGCACTGAAATTCCATCCCTAGTTGATGTCACATAAGAAAAATATGACAGTTTGGTATAAAATCGTCATCAATTCAAAGGAAACATGCCAGAATCCAATTACATATTACCCTACTCCCTGTATAGATAGTCTTATAACCCACTAACTCTAACCTACTTTTTTAAAAAAGGTGTTATTCATCTGCAAATAGATCCCCTTCTGCAGGGATCCTACTCACTGCCCCCGTAAATTCTGTGGTGAGTTAAGAGATGGTTACAAATTTTTTACCAATCCTCTCATCAAGGGGGGAGAGGGGTGCTGCACAATAGGGAGACTGCCTGTCCCTTTCCTCCTCCCTCTGTTGTGCTATCATTAAAATCTTAAAAAAAAAAAAAAAAAAAGAGGTAGAGACTACTTCCCTTCCCTCTGAAGCTGGGCTAGCCTAGCCTTGCAACTTGCTCTGACCAAGAGAGTATGGCAGAAGTGATGCTATGCCAGCTCCAGACTTAAGGCTTAAGAAGTCCTGGAAGCTACTCTTGGGATCCAGTTGTCATGTAAACAGCTTAGGCTAGACTAGGGAATAATGAGAGAACATGTGGAGAGGGCACTAGAGGATGAGACACCTTCCTAGATAGTCCTGGCCCCGCCACACTTAAAAGTTCAATGCAGCTGCATGAGTGACTCCCATGATACCATACAACCTGTCCAGTCAACACACAAAACCATGAGAAATAATACAACATTGCTTTAAGCCACCAAGTTTTAGGGGTTTGTTACATAGCAAGAGATAAATGGTCACTTTTCAACCTAAAAGACTCAACCTTCTCTTAATCAATAAAACACTCACACCATTTCCACCTAAGTCAAAAGGCAAGAAGAGACAACAGCAGCCCCCAAATAAATTTTGCAAGTACCATTAAAACGTGCAAGTTACTTCATCATTCCTTTTTCTATTCCTTGGACTAAATTTTTCCACATGTAATAATCCAAGGACTAACTTGCATAGTTGCTTCATCAGTTAAATACTGAAAAACAAATGAAAAACAAAACAAAACAAAACAAAAAAACACACCTAAAACTAAAACTAAAAAGGTAACCGTTTCGACAGGAACAAACCTGGAACTCAAGGCAAGTAAACTTTCTGCCACAGAAATTACCCTTTTTAGTTACACACCCTTGACAAATTTATTCCATGAGGGGGTTTCAGAGGAAAGATGAAATAAGTAATTAATCATCACCCTGACTGTGATGAGAATTCAGAGGCAAGTTTAATGGTAACTTATTTTGGTTCTAAACAACTTTAAAAATTCCACACTTGTGGTGGATGTTTAAAAGAGGGGTGAAAGGTGCCTAGGTGGCTCAATCAGTTAACTGTCTGCCTTCGGTTCAGGTCATAATCCAGGGGTCCTGGGATGGAGCCCTGCTTCCGGCTCTGTGCTCAGCAGCAAGTTGCTTTTCATTCTGTCCCCTCCCCCTCTGCTGCTCATGCTCTAATAAATAAAATCTTTAAAAAAGGGGGGGGGGATGAAAAATAATGAAGAAGATTTAAAATAAATACTAATTAGACTGTCCTTTAAAATTTTATTACATCCTTTAGGACATTGAGTGAGAAGAAAGAGCTTAAACTTGATTTAGTTCTTCTTCCTCTTTACAATTAGGGAGCCCATGCAGCCATACCAAGTATTCACATGCCTAGTACATACGGAATCAAGAAATACACGGGATTTATTTTTATAGGGAGAAAAAAAAGCCCCCTGATTTTTATAAAGTTTTATTTCAAATTATTTCCCTTTCCTAATATCTGAGAAAGCCATGTAATAAGCTTATGAATAACTGTTATTCAAAATATAAACATGAATTAAATACTGCAATAACAAATATGAGTGGTAACCATTTATGCACAACTTTATTTTGCTTTTAAAACCAAGGCTAGGGGTGCCTGAGTGGCTCAGTTGGTTGAGCAACTGCCTTCAGCTCAGGTCATGATCCCGGAGTCCCAGGATCAAGCCCCACATCAGGCTCCCTGCTTGGCGGGAAGCCTGCTTCTCCCTCTCTCACTCCCCCTGCTTGTGTTCCCTCTCTAGCTGGGTTTCTCTCTGAAAATAAGTGAATAAAATCTTTATAAAAACCAAGGCTAGTCATATTAGTAAACAAAGGCATGTAAATGGAGAATTAGAAAATTAGTGTTGTTATTCTATTTAAGTCATCTACCCATAATTAAATAGAATACCTTCTGAAAGGAATCTTCATCTGTTATATCATAAACTAAAATTGCTCCATTTGAATCTCTGTAGTAAATTGGACCCAATGCATGGAATCTCTCTTGACCTGCTGTATCCTAAATAAAGCAACAAACACTTATTAGATGAGAAGAAAAAAATACATCTGCTATTGCAACTACAGTAAACTTGATTAACTGGAAAGCGGGACATGAAGTTACAGATAACCTCAAAACACTGTTAAAAGAAAAATAGAACAAGTCATAAAAAATTTTTAGAAGTTATAAATAATATTTAATGTTTTACTGTTATACAAAAGTTACTTCTCCCCTCCAAGCAAACTTCCCACCCTCACTAAAAAAAGTTTAATTGCCAGAGGAACAGAATGCCCAAGATGGAATTATAAGCCAGGAACAGGCCTTGCCCTAAATTCAGGTTCCCCACAGAAAGAGAAGACAAGGAAAGAGAGCATGCAACAGGACTTTAGCCAAAAGGGCCTCTGATGCACTACCTTTGCCCTACTCTGTACTAGGGTAAAGTTGAGCCTTTACCCTAGAGGGGAGGTAAACACAGAGGGGAAAAAATGCCAGGCAAGCTGTCCACCCACCCACCCTGCTCTTTCTCTGACATGGAATCCCTCTGAGTTTACCCTTCCCCCGGCTCAAAGGTATGATAAGCAATAGTCATGTATACAACGGTATGATTCTTAGCCTGATTTTAGAAAAAATGTTTATTAAAAAAGTTTTGGCTAAACTTAAAAAAAAATTCAGAAATTCAAATTTCTATTCCTTGAGCCAGTTAGTTATTAGAGTACAAAGAATAGCAGAAGCCTTCACTCGCTCAATTGAAAAGGTTAACTTACCCATATAGCAAGGTTTACTCTTTTCCCACCAATATTTAACTTCTTCGTTAAGAATGATGCCTAAGAAAAGAGACACACATTAAATAATATTTCATATAACATAATGTTTCTTATCCTAAGAACTATAGGTGGAAGAATAATCTCAATATGAAACTCAAGTTATCTGGGAGAAAAAGTAATCACTGAGTTCTTATTGACCAAATATTCTTTTCACTGAAAACAGAACATTATTTATATTCTAATCTAAAAAAATGGTATTTTGCTTTATGAACACAAGTTATAAAAAACAGAAAGAAAAACATGGCTCAGCTGGTGGTAGAGCATGTGACTTTTGATCTTAGAGCCATGAATCTGAGTCCCCTGTTGGGCATGGAGCCTACTTAAAATAAAAACAAATAAACAAAAAGATTTTTTAAAAATTGTTAATTAGGGGCGCCTGGGTGGCTCAGTTGGTTAAGCGACTGTCTTCGGCTCAGGTCATGATCCCAGAGACCCGGGATCAAGTCCCACATCGGGCTCCCTGCTCGGTGGGAAGCCTGCTTCTCCCTCTCACACTCCCCCTGCTTGTGTTCCCTCTCTCGGGCTGTGTTTCTGTCTGTCAAGTAAATAAAATCTTAAAAAAAAAAAAAAACAAAAAAAACTGTAATTAAATATTCTCCCCATAACCCTATCTACTTATTATAGAAAGTTCTAAGAGATTTCTAAATGAGATAAAAGATAGATTTACTGGTAGTTTAACTGTATGAATACTGTTATTATTTGAAACATTCCCGTAATTATTTTATAATTCAATTATTTAACTTATCTCTAATAATTGTCCCACGTACCAATATTAGAGAAATGAAAGGAAATGGTTTTAGCCTTCAAGGTGTTTACAGTCTATAAAAGAAATAAACATGTAAAGAAAAGTACAGCATTATGTGACAATTGTTAAAATGGGAGGGTTTCGCCAAGTATACTCTTTAAATAGAGTGCAGAGAAGGGAAGTGTAAAGCCTCCATGGATGAGTCAAAAAAGGTTTCAGAAAGAAGGTGATAATCTCCCCTTTAGGAGTAATAGGGGCTTTTCCAACAGATGGGTGAAGCCACTGAAGCCTCAAACACATAACTCCCTCTCTATGGAGAACTCCAACAAGTTAGTATGGTCAATGCCAGAGATGAGACAACAAAGATAGGCAAAAGCTATTCAAACCAAGAAAAGTGCTAGGGTTCCATGTCTAGATATATGGACTTTACTTTGTGGATTTTAATAAAACCTGTTCTAAGACACATGTATTTTTTCTTAAATGTATAAATGTATACTACAGTCAAATTTGGCAAATGCAGCATATCGCTCCATATTCCCTTTGTACATTCATAATACACATTAGCACAGTAAGATTCTGCCAAAGAAAAGCTAACTGCATCTATACAACCATTTCCCAAACTTATCTGACCTCTTTTTCACTAGAGAAATGCCTAATTCATCCTAAGGAGTAGGTGTTAAGAATATTGTTGATGATGGAGAATCACTGAAGGATTTTAAAGCTGTGGGCAAGTATCAGATCTATATTCTAAGAGAATGACTCAGGGATAGGAAGGGAGGTTAGACTGGAAAGGACAAGATTAGACCTGGAGACAGAAGGCTATTACAAAGTTGGAGAGAAAAGCAAAAAGGACTTGAACCAAGTCCACAAAGATAGAAGAGAAAAAAGAATCCAGAGGAACTGAAAAGGAAATATAATCAGAATCCAGAGTCAGTTGACATATTTAAAAAAAAGAATAGAGAGCCAAGTCCAAGGCTATGCAGAGACAGTCATAGTTAGGAATAGCTATATAAAAGAAAGTACAGAGAAGTACAGTAAAAAGATAAAAAGCTATGACGGTGAATTATTACTGAAGGAGGAGCCTAGACTTCAGGAAGGACTGACTTTCTGCTGTATGTACACAAGGAAATTTAGAATTAAGAAAAAGCCAATGAATTTAGTAACTTACTAAGGAATCCACAAATAGATACACATGGCAGAGCAGAGATCAAATCCAGGAATGCTTTCCTTCAAAACTCAAACTACACTGAAGATGTTTTATTTTTAGTGTAACAAAGTGAAACAAAGATTACATAGAAAAGGGTATAAAATAAATGGCAAAATAACAAAAGAAAACTTGGAAAACGAGAAGACCAAATACATGTTTTTTGGTTTTTTTTTTTTTTTAAGATTTTATTTATTTATTTGACAGAGAGAAACACAGCTAGAGAGGGAACACAAGCAGGGGGAGTGAGAGAGGGAGAAGCAGGCTTCCCGCCAGCAGGGAGCCCGATGCGGGGCTCATGGGTCTCCTGGATTATGACCTGAGCTGAAGGCAGTCGCTTAACCAACTGGGCCACCCAGGCGCCCCCAAATACATGCTTTGACAATAAATGCGAACAAAGGACTTTTCCCTCTCATTACAGTACAGGAGCTAAGATAATGAACTTTGAGGGGTGCCTAGGTGGCTCAGTCTGTTGGGCATCTGACTCTTGATTTCAGCTCCGGTCATGATCTCAGGGTTGTGAAGAGGCTTTAGCTTAAGATTCTTTCTTTCTTGGGGTGCCTGGGTGCCAGACACTAAGCGTCTGCCTTCAGCTCAGATCATGATCTCACGGTCTTGGAATCAAGCCCTGCACAGGGCTCCCTGCTTGGTGGGAAATCTGATTCTCCCTCTCCCACTCCCGCTGCTTGTGTTCCCTTTCTCACTGTCTGTCAAATAAGTAAATGAAATCTTTAAAAAAAGAAAAAAAGAAAAAAAAAAGAATATGAACTTTGAACCAGAACTTTGGATTTGAATCTCAGCTTTGCCACTTATTAGTTGTATAATCTACTTGAACTCAACCATTTCCATGGTTTCAATCAATGCTATATAAAGAGACTCAAAATATGAATCTTATCCAAATATTTAACAGGTAGGTCAACTTAAATCCCTCTCTTCTCTCAAATATATTTAAAATTAAACTGATCCTCCTTCTGAAATTGGAGGCCTTCCATTCCAACTTTAGTATTTTCATCACATTCTCCAAGTCACTGAGGTTTAGAATCTTAGAAATACCACCACTGAATATTCTTCCTCCCCTGACATTCCACATTCCAAAATCCCCTTCCAAGGCTTGTCTTCACATTTCCTCCAGAGTTCTCAGACGACCAATCTCATATTATAACACCTTTGGGTCTCACTTCACACTCTAGTCAACAGGCCAAATTATTTTCCTAAAGCCTCCATGATTAAGGAAAAAATTTTTTTACCATAATTCATTGAAGGATTCTAATAAGATACCACTTTTTTTTGTACCTTACTTTTTTGTTATTCATATTGTTATGAAGCTGTATTTATTTTCATTACTTTGTTTTTTTTTTTTTAATATTTTATTTATTTATTTGACAGAGAGAAACACAGCCTGAGAGGGAACACAAGCAGGGGGAGTGAGAGAGGGAGAAGCAGGCTTCCCGCCGAGGAGGGAGCCCGATGTGGGACTCGATCCCGGGTCTCCGGGATCATGACCTGAGCCAAAGGCAGTCGCTTAACCAACTGAGCCACCCAGGCGCCCCTATTTTCATTACTTTGTAACATTATGTTACAAGCATAGGTTGTAGGTATAGAATTATACCATGATTTACCACTCTACTGTTGATGAACATTCATTGAAGTGACTTGTATACTTGGGCTTTTATAATAATATTGCAATAAATATTTCTTTGTGTCTCTTGTGTATCTAGGCATACATTTATATTCTAGGATATACCTTGGAATAGAATTGTCAAAGCATAGTATTTACCCATCCTCACTTTTTTTTTTTTTAATTTTTATTTTTTGACTGCTTGAACTACATCTCTGCTGGTAGCTAATGTCTAGATAATCCGTTTGTCATGAGATTTGTGGGGATTTCTCAATAGAGAGGAATGAACTAGAGCTGATAAAGCTCCATTTCCTTTTTTACTATCTCCCTGGAAACTTACCATTACCTTCCTATGGTGAGTTTAAGGAACAGTGTTAAGTCTCTCCTACGGAACCATAGATATACATTTTATGGAAAGATGCTCATCAGTATTGATTATAAAGAAAAAAGAACCTAAGTGTCCATCAGTAGGCAATTTTTAAAAGATACACAAATATAATCCATTCATATAATGAAACTCTATACTTTCATTTCTACTACTATTGCTATACTAGTTAACAGTTACTGAATGCTTACCTTCCATCAAGTACTGTGCTGAGCACTTTTTATAATATCATTCACAAGCTTCTCCTTTATAAAAGTTAGGGAACCCTCATCTATAAGCAAAAATCGCTAAGTGTTATCTTTGTATTCAAGGCTCTAACCAACTGCCCACAACTATCTTCCGAAGATAGCTTCCAGTATCTCTTCACTTAACTCTCCAACTTATATGGTTTATATACATCCTCCAATTCTGCTTGTTCATAAAATTCCCCTCTAATTTGGATATATTTTTTCTCTATTTGAATCCCTTCTATCCAAGTTCAGTTCATGACCCATACTCTTCTTCCTTGAATTTTTAACCTTTCTCATACCACCCATACAACCCACACTGACTTTCTTTATCCTGAAGAATTATAGGGAACCTAATCATTAATAAATAGCATATACTGCCTTGCTTACTTCCTAAGTCATCTTTTCATGAGAATAAGTCTTCTGTCAACTAGATTACACATTTTTATTTAACATGTTCATCTGGCTTACAATGAAATGTGCAGTATTCTAAAAGACTTTCAATATTAACTCATTTAATTGTCATAGTACACTGAGTAAGATACAATTATCGAAATATTAAAGATGTGCAAACCTAGACACAGGAAGGGTTACATAGTAAGTGACAGATTGGGATCTGAAATCCAAGCAGTCTGGCTCCAGACACGACTGTGATATCTCCCACATTGCGATCTGAAATAATACTGTCCTATGGAGAAAGCAGAAGGAGCCAACGCTGACACACAAATATTGTTATGTAGATAAATATATCTACAATGTGCCTGAGTAAATCTGTGCAGGTAAAACTCAATTTATGTAAGAGACATGCTCCTAAAAGTTTCCTTATAAACCAAATTATTTAAATTCAAATATCTGATATATTATCCAAGGATCCCCACTAAATCTTTTTTTTCCCTCCTTTATAATGAAATATTTAAGTGCCACTGTATGGAAAGATTCCTTGTGTAATATTAATTGTTCCATTTTATATATATTCTATGTCTTTAAGATGTTATAAATATTTTCTTAAAGAACAAATATATTTTAAAACATATAACTCTATGTAAGAATAAAGCTGAAAGATTTTATGTAATGCCAAGATAGGAAACAACCAAAAGACTGGCATTCATCTTATCTTTTTTAACCACCTCTATGAGGCATATTTAATTTGCATAGACTACTGAGACACCACTTGTAGCTGGAGCAGGAGCTCTTAATTGTTACGTGAGAGTGAGAGGGAAGAGCGATCACTGACTTCTTTGACAATCTACTGAGAGCCATGAAATGATTTACTCCCAAGAAAACTGCTCATATGCACATACCAAAAACAATTTCACACAGTTACCCAAGGGATTTATAAATCCCTGACAACTCTCAGTGAATATTTCCAAGTCTAGAAAGGGGAGGGGAAAGTGGCATTACAATAACAATTTAAAAGGTTCTAGAAATATAGGAAGAAAAAAAAAATAGTGCATCCTGTGTACCAAACACTGTGCTGGACTTTCTCATTTAATCTTTTTAACAACCCTATGAAGTAGCTAATTAGCCCTGTCTTACAGTTGTGAACCTGAGATTTAAAGACATACACTGACCCACTCAAGGTCAGACAACTCAGCTGGGTGCTCAGTTGGATAGAAGACTGACTCCACAGTGCTTTTTCCATTGCACAAAGCTGTTTATTCTAGAACACATTCTTAATCTGGCATTCCTCTACATGGACACTAGGTGTTCCTGGATACCAACTCAACTCCCAAAAATATATTCTCAGGGTAGGCACAAAGTAATGAAGATGAGAACAATGGTAGATCTCCCCCACCTTTTCCCCTAAACCCTGAGTTACAGCACCACTATAATTATAATTCCAATGACTTCATCTTCCAAAGTTTAGAGATATTAACAAATCAGTAATCTCATTAGCTGAGGCCAATATCTGTCATTTGCATGTTAGTTACCCAACATCTTATCCAAAAGCATCGTGGATACTTTTTAAAAATCTCTATTAAAAAAAAAGAATTATAGGAAATAAAAAATATATCTGCCAAATCAAAGTATTTTCATATCTTGCTTAATCAATTTTTTTTGGTATTTGTTGTCATTAGCCAGATCCACTTCCTGTGCTTGATAACCACTGATAAAGCAATATACCTCAAGCAGCAAAGTAAATGAACTGTAGATAAAGACTTTTCTGTTTTTATCTAATATCTTTTCATTTCAGCAGACTTCCATTAATAAGTATGTGTCTGGGTGTATACATAAAAACTAAACACTGACATTATTTTTGCTATAATCACTAACACTTTTTCAGACTTAAGCACTTGAAAGTAATTAAAAGTTAATTAAGACATAAAAGGAGTTAGGTGATTTATATATTTGTCTTCTGTAGCAAGGCAATAAAAATTAGCTATTGGAAAACTAAACTGGATTGCTACAATGGCATTCATATCACAATATACAAATGTAACAAATTTACATATCATATACCTTAAATTTACACAGTGTTGTACATCAAATATATTTCAACAAAAAAAGAAAGAAAACAGAATGCTTGAATATTCAACATTTCTTGTCCTTAGTTTCCATGAAGTACAAGGATTATAATCCGTTTAGAGTTCAATATTTTCAAAATAAGAGTCAAAAAGTTACTTCTAAGGAGTAGCTCAAAACGCAAAGGAGAAAATGGCACTCAGACATGGAATACTTATATATTAGAAATTTAAAACAATTCAGAAAACCCCTTTTCTTTTTTTTTTTTTTTTTTTTTTTTTTTAAAGATTTTATTTGAGGGCGCCTGGGTGGCTCAGTTGGTTAAGCAACTGCCTTCGGCTCAGGTCATGATCCCGGAGACCGGGGATCGAGTCCCACATCGGGCTCCCTGCTCGGCAGGAAGCCTGCTTCTCCCTCTCTCACTCCCCCTGCTTGTGTTCCCTCTCTGGCTGTGTTTCTGTCTGTCAAATAAATAAAATCTTTAAAAAAT
>PITA01016362.1:0-19205 GCA_004023965.1 Spilogale gracilis
GTCCCCAACATCATTCCTGACCTTTAATTCCTGAGACCAGAAAGGCCTCCCCAGCCTATGCCACTACCTAGAGCAGCAGGTATCAAAGCATCACATATGGGGGTAAAGTCTCCATTCTCTGTACCCACCACCTCCTACTGCCCTTCCCCACCCCCAAGCTGGAATTGGATGCCTACATTTAAATGTGGGCTCTGAATTAAACTAGTTCTATTAACATTCCTTCTAATTTATCTGAAGCTCACTTTCCTCATCTGTGAAAACCTGTGAATTGTAATTTGTGAACTGCAAATTCACTACAGGTTCTTTAAAGATGAAGCAAGACAATTAAAAAAATAAAAAAAGTTTTGGATGCCTGGGTGGCTCAGTCGTTTATCGTCTGCCTTTGGCTCAGGTTGTGATTCCAGGGTCCTGGGATTGAGCCCCCAGTCGGGCTCCTTGCTTAGCAGGAAGCCTGCTTCTCCCTCTCTCACCCCCTCCCCCCCCGCTTGTGTTCCCTCTCTTGCTGTCTCTCTCTCTCTGCCAAATAAATAAATAAAATCTTTAAAGAAATAAAAATAGAAAAGTTTGATACTTGTAGGTACACTACTGCCTGAGGCTCCTACAGTCTGGCTTAGAGCCAGGTGGCTCTGGTTCTTAGCAAGAGGATAGAAAGAACCTTTCTGAGTTGATGCCCAGAGTGTTGGGAGGAGGTTGGGAGTTTGGCAAGGAGGGAAAATAGGACAGCTGAAGGCACTGATGAAGTAGCAGGGGTAAAACCCTAGGGGATGGGCACCGGAATAAATCTAGCTTTTGTATTACATGATGATTCTACCCCCTTGAGCAACTTGCTAGTTTTTGTTTGTTTGTTTGTTTGTTTTTTAACATTTTAGCAGACAAGACTGTCCTTGGGGAACTAGGAAGCCAGGGTACTCTGTGGTTTGGGAGAACAGCACCTACATGGCCCGTTTCCCTGATGGATATTGACCCACATTTTGAAGCTTGTGCATCTGTTTCTGCAGCAGAATGCTGAGTAGGTCAGACCCACACCTGAGACTCTCAGGAGGTCTGAGCACAGATGCCCCTGGGATCCTTGCTTTTTCCTTTGGTGCCTAAGCTGAGAGGATGGCCAGCTAGGTTCAGTGCCAGGATTATATGGCACTTAGCATGCATCTCAGATCCCAGACTGATCTTGAATATGTTATCCCTGTCCTAAGGACAGTCTGGAATGCCAGCATCTCCGGGTATAGTCTGGTAACTTTTCTGAGCTGGAAGTAAGAGGATTAATATCATTAGTTCTCGACTGGGGTTGAGGCTGGGGGAGGGGATGACAAAAGCAGGTAAATGGGTAGTTGAGAGTGAGAGAACTGGAGCCCTAATGAGCCAGAGGATTGGGAAGCCATGCACACACAGGCAGGTCAAGAAAGCACACAGGAAAATGGTCTGGATGAAAGCCAGACTGGAAGGCTGTTTCCCTCCCACATACCTTTCATAAACTCTCTGGGAATTGATAGCCACGCAAGTTGGTACTTTTCACATGACCAGAGTTGGGATCCATGCTTGAACCCTGGTCCTGCTGTAAGGTCCAGTTTTGGAATCCAAGCTGCCATCCTGTTTACTCATAAAAACAGCTCTAGGTGTTATGGATAAATGGCCCCTGGAAAACAAAGGCAAGCTGGGTTGGGGGAGATGCCCAACCAGTTAAACCCTTTAATCTCCCATCCAGGGAGGGTCCTGGGGAGGTATTTATTGTATTTATTGTATTTATTTATTTTTTAAAGATTTTATTTATTTGACAGAGAGAAACACAGAGAGGGAACACAAGCAGGGGGCGTGAGAGAGGGAGAAGCAGGCTTCCTGCCGAGCAGTGAGCCCGATGTGGGGCTCGATCCTGGGTTTCCAGGATTCAGGACCTGAGCGGAAGGCAGTCGCTTAACCAACTGAGCTACCCAGGCGCCCCTGGGGAGGTATTTAGATGCAAACTAAGAATGGGCAGTTGACTTGTGAACTGTGTGACTCATGCTTGATGTTTGAAATGCATATAAACCCCTAGACCCTTGCATTCAGGTCCTCCTTGAAAACCTGCTGCGCTGCGCTGGGCAGATACTTGGACCCCAGCTAGTTGGAAATAAACCTCGCTGTGTGATTTGCATTATCCTGAGCGTTCCCGGTTGGGGAACTACTTTCGGGAAGTAGTCACTGTGTGGGTGAGTAAGTAATTTAGCTTCTTTAACACCCCTTTTCCTTACTGGTAAATACAATACTATTTATGACTTAGCTCCCTCTAAAGGTTTTATGAAGTTCAAGTAATATTTATCTAACAGTAATTTGTATGAATATATGATATTATAATCTAGCACATGTATGTGGAAACTATATAATACATCAAATATATGCTTCTAATTTTAATTTTTTAAGACAATTTATTCACTGATAAGATAAAGCTTGTTTTGGTCATTTTTTTTCTTATTTAAAAAATTATGGATTCTACCCAATGTTTACTTTTATCATAGTAATTTTAGATAAGGTAGCCTGCATTTTCATTCTTCATTTTGTGGTTTTATTATTGCACCAATTTTGTCTCCTTGTAATGTATTCTGTAAGTGTTCAATTTTCCTTCACCACGTTGAAATCCAAATCGCAGGGGAAATGAGGCCATAAAGCTCAGGTCCGTGTGAATCAACAAATTTCTTAAATTCTGGCTGTAGACAATATAGTTTTCATTTCTGATTAATTCTGACAGTCTTCTTCATCTGCCAGTGCATAAACCTGAAATTGTATTTTACAGATATTCCAGAGGCAAGTTTTTGCTTATTCCTTCTTTGATTTAGTCATTCCATAGGAATCTACTCACTTACCCCTGACAAGCTAGGCATGGAACTGGCTGCTGGCAATACAACAATCAGACATGGTTTTTGGACACAAAGAGCTTATTTTCAGTGGGGGAGATACTGACAATGAAGAAGGAAGTTGTGATGCAGAATGACAACAGAAATGGAAGCTCAGGGCACTCTGAGAGCATAGTTTCTTACCCTCATTAATGTTTTTTTTTTGTTGTTGTTGTTGTTGTTTTTTACAGCAAAACCCTAACATTTGACTGCATTTGAAAATTTCTTAAGAGCTCCATAATGTGTCCGACAGAGAAAGAAATGCCTTATATGTACAAGGTACTATGTATATAGAAATAGTGAAATCTTTAACATCAGAAGTCAAGACAGAATTGATAATTTGTTTCAGACACTGTATTATCAATATATTTTCTTAAGCCATAATTTGGGCTTTTGCTTATTTATTCTTTATTTCTGTGAAACATCTTTCTTCCCCCCTCCCCAATAATATCTTTGGGCTTTTCATTTTTGATTCATTTAGAAATAACAATAACAATTTACTTTTTAAGATGATTTCATAGAAGACCCAATTTTATGTAACTACTGAATAAAACTGTGTCCTTGTATTCCTTGTAAAGTGCCTTATACTAATTTGTATATTGAATAACTTTCATATATATATACACCATTAACTCAGTAATACTTTAGATATTTCTTTAATTTTTTCCTGTTTCATTTATTCATTCATGAAACTTTACTGGCACAGCCAATAGAGACTATGTGAGATTTCTGCCACTAAGATAAATAAATAAATAGATAGATAGATAAATAAATACACATACATATATGCACACCTTCAGGTAATTTATAGTCTAGTGGCATAAACAGACAAGTTCACTAAAAACAGCATTTCTAGATTGTTACTGTTGGCTCCGGCCTCCTCACTTACAGATATTTAAAAAAAAAAACTCACCATCCAATTGTTTCTGAGATTTTTTTGGCTCAAACCAGGAGAGAAAACTTTATCTTTGTGAAGTGCTGAATGAACTAAATGGCTCATTAAAAAAGTAATAATGTAATGAGAGAAGATTCAGAACTCCAGAGATAGACATTACTCAAATGAATTTGTCAAGAACTACACTCAATGTATCATATCTACAGATATTACACATGAGCTGTAAAGACTTAACTTCTGCTTAAGGAAATGGAGGATTTAAAAAAAATTGTCTGTAAGCAAATTAATTTATAACTTTTCTTTTCTTGGTTGAGGCACTGACAGTCTCTCCTAGTCTCTAATAGAAATATTATAGAAATACTTTTTGGGGGGATACAGGACTATATAATATCTCACAGTCTTGTTTCTTTCCGTGTTGTTAATTACATATATTATTTCTTAAAATGGAATTGCCCAAACCCTGAGGTACCATGTTCTTCTAGTTTCAATTTTGTGGTATAGCTTTATAGTTAAGAAAGGAGCTATGTGGCAGATGGCCAAAAAGTCACCAGGGCCTGCAAAGTTCAATTGCTTGAGAGTCCCCTGGCACAGTAACTTAAAAGAGGAAAATAGGCTTATACTGAAAATCAAAGAAACTGATAGAAATACCACATCCCTAGCGTTCTGAAATAGGCACCTATCCAGCTCCATCACTCTTGGCAGTCCTCTAAGCCTCGTAAATGCGGAGCTCCTTCACTTTCTTACTTTAAGACTCCTAAATATTTCGAAACATTGTATGGGTTAAAACACAACCCCAAAGCAAAAACAAAACACTCAGATGACCAAATATATTTCTCATAATATGTGTTCTGTCTTTAAGTCCTAGTTCATATAACCATTGGAATGTCCTGTGATAAGAAAAACAAAATATCTTTTTTTATGTTAGTAACGTGAGTTTTGGAAAGCCCTTATATAACTTCTTGATGGGGGTTATATAATTTCCCCCTGGTTGTCAGGGGAACCAAATACAAGATTAGAAGATTGGAACATTCCTGTACCTGGCCTCCACATCCATTCCCAGTCTCCTCCAGGAAACAGAGAGCAGATGTTGAGTTAAATTACAATAGCTGGGGCGCCTGGGTGGCTCAGAGGGTTAAGCCTCTGCCTTCAGCTCAGGTCATGATTTCAGGGTCCTGGGATCGAGTCCCACATCGGGCTCTCTGCTCAGCAGGGAGCTTGCTTCCCCCTCTTTCTCTGCCTGCCTCTCTGCCTATTTGTGATCTCTCTCCCTCAAATAAATAAAAAAAACCCAAAAAATAAATTACAATGGCCAATGATTTAATCAATCATGCCTTTGTAACAAAGCCTTCATAAAATATTGGGAGCCTCCGGGTCTCGCAAGCTGACAGAGTCACTGTGGGGAAGATGGCAATCTGAGCGTAGCTCCTGCCTCATGGGAAAGCTCACTGACTTCCATAAGACTCACTGAGAAGGTAGCAGTAGAAGCACAGTCCCTGCTGCTGGAAAATAACCCCACGAGGCCTGACGCGGTCACAGCTGATGGTGTGAAACTGGCATCTCCTCTTTCTACTGATTGGTCTTTATCCTAAAAGTAAAGCACATTACTCTTTTTAAATATATATATATATATATATATATATATATATATATATTTTTTTTTTTTTTTTTTTTTTTTTTTTTTTTGACAGAGAGAGAGATCACAAGTAGGCAGAGAGGAAGGCAGAGAGAGAGGAGGAAGCAGGCTCCCTGCTGAGCAGAGAGCCTGATGCGGGTCAATCCTAGGACCCTGAGATCATGACCTGAGTCGAAGGCAGAGGCTTAAACCACTGAGCTGCCCAGGCGCCCAGAGCACATTACTCTTGACAGGGCCTCAGGATGCCCTAGGCCAAACTGAGACTCCCTTACAGTCCATAAGAGTATACGTTTTGTACTTTCCCTTTAAATTTCCTGCAGCCCTGTGGAGGAGATTGTCAAAGCTCTTGAATGGCTAAATAAAGGGCTTAATATAAGAAATCAAACTGTCGGGCGCCCAGTCATAGGAAAGAGGAAGCGCTTTTACCTTCGCAAAATAAGTTATCTTTCTCCTTGATGCCAAGGCAGGCTAACTTTTGGTCATTGTATTATAATGTGGCTAAAACTTTGTACATAACTCATCTAAGCCTTTCAATTGCTTTCTTGTCTGTAAGACCTGCTTAAAAAACACCATATCATTAGTCTACCCTTTATTGTCTAGGCGCCAAATGTAAAAAATTATAGAAAACCTTACTGATTAACATATCTTTGGTTCGGTTGAAGGAGTTAACTCTAAATTGTAGAGAGGTGCACCTGTAAAAACATGTTTCACTGATCAGAGCACTATATTTCACATAAGCACTATGTTTCTCTAACAAAGACACTGTGTAGTCAAAAATCATTCTCTGTAAAAAAATTTTCCTTTATGAGAATCTTTAACTTGTTACCTATACATAAAGACACTGAAAGCCGGCAAGGCGGAGATGCCTGGCAGGTGATCGAAAAGAATCTTCGGGGCTCTCTCGTTTGCCGTCACGGTCCTTCCTTCAGGGACCCCTGGTTCTGCTGGAGCAGGCCTCCAGCAGTAAATGCCCCAAAGGACAGGGTTTTAGAGAGCTCCCGGGTTGGTGAATGCATGGGGGTTTGGGTAGAGGGGATCCCTCAGAGACAGCATGGAATTTCCTCACCCTTTCCCTAGTAAATAAATATTCTGAGCTCTGTGAGCCATTCTACCAAATTAATTGAGCCAAAGGAAGAGGTCTTGGGAACCTCTGATTTATAGCCAGTTGGTCAGAAGTATAAGTAACAACTGGAACTTGAAACTGTAAGGTTCAGTTTTGGAATCCAAGCCACCATCCTATTTACTCGGAAAAACAGCTCCAGGTGTTGTGGACAAATGGACCGGAAAACAAAGATGAGCCAGGTTGGGGGAGGCACCCAATCAAGTAACCCTCAATCTCTGGAATATATAAGGATGCAAATTGAGGATTCCTTGGCAGCTACCAGTACTCAGTACTTGCTCCAACCTCTGAGCTCCAGGGACAAGGAAGATACAAATTAACTCTGGCTTTCCAGTTTGCCCCATAAAAGCTAGTCTGGAAAATTAGGCATTGTCAATTTCTCTCCTGAGAAATGACCCTGGCTGGCCAGTAAAAATTCTGATGCTTGGTGCAAAATAAAGCTTTGCTTAACCTTCGCTTTTGTATTGGCCTCGGTCCTTTAAACATGGGCCCTATGAGAAACTATCATCTGAAGTGGGGAGACAGGTGAGTCTTGCAAGACAGAACCCCAAAACTGTGCAATCGGACACTGTCTCTGGGTAGATGGCGTCAGAGTTTTGAGTGGAATTGTAGGACACACTACGGGTGTCCAGAGAATTGCTTGGGGCTGGGGGGGCCTGGGGACAACTTCCCATCCATGAATTGGAATTGGGATCTGGACATTTTTAGAATCCAAATCACTTAATACCTTTTAAAGCGCATATAAATAATTCTGTCACTTTGACAGAATGCCTTCCTTCATTAGCCTCCTTCAAAATGAATTGTTCCTGTAATGACATACTTCCCACCCTGGGTGTAGCTTGCCTCTCTCTAGTGTAATGTCCACTCTTGGTTGGTTTCTGCTATCATAGCACTAATTATTGGTATGGTTTTTAAGGGAACAGGTATCTTGGAAAGGATCAGAATTAGTTAGGTTTATGTTACAATTGTTAAATTATTTAGATTTGTAGTGTTTTTGTGTTTTACTCATTTAATGTCTAAATGTTTTTAAGATGCTTATGTTAAGAAGTGAAAAACTCCAAGGCTAGTTTTCAGACCATGTTGATGACACCTGACATCCTGGGACAACTCCCAGCTCACAGAAAAATCACAAATAATCCTCTTATATTCACCCAGACAATTTCTACACATGATTTAGAACTAATTTTTATTAGAAAACCCATTCAAATTATGGGAACTGTCTTTATAATAATAATAATTACAAGAATTATTCAAATTATGTTTTCAAGCTGGTTAAAAAAAGAGGTGAACCTCAGTCTCCTAATGAGTTTTTCTTCTGTTTAGAATACATTAAAATGTATTGGTTGGTGAGATCTCGATGGGAACCATTTGGTCACCCCTTTCTGACTCAAACAGATCTGGCCATATTTGCAGCATAGCACTTTTCTAAATGTACTTCTAAATATGGTTTCTTTCCAAGATGATTTTTAAAAGTGATCTTGAAGACAGTGTCAGACAGTGTTTCAGTTGCTTGTTTGATTGTTCTTTTATTGTTTTGCTCCTAGTCAAGGCATTTCTCTTTTTAGCTGCAAAACTTCTGATGTTTTTCCTTCAAAATTTGCATGATTGGCTTTTAAATGTTGCTGAAAATGAGAGTTTCATGCAGTAACTGTTCAGTTTCTTTTTTCACACAACAGATACTGAAATTTAGACTAATTTGCATCTCCCCAATAATAAAACCCATACTTTAAATAAACATCTAAGTACATCCCATGATTTTTAGGTTGATGACTGATGCTTAGTACTGAGTCACTAATTGTGGCTGAGAAGTGCTATCATCTTTGTTACTTTGTTTCTTTGGGAAGCCTCAGGGACTAGAGGAAAGTGCCAAGTTTCCTAATCTGTTGCTACAAATAAAATATTCTACTTTAGTCAGTTTTCATGATGAAAACAGGAGCATGGCTGCCTGAGAACAGTGAGGTGTTACTGACTTTGAATGCACAGGTGTGGGGTGAAACTGCCTAAAAATGCAGAACCCAAATTTATTTTATCCCCATATCTAAGTAAAATGTTAACTTCTTGGAAGTACCCCATGCTTCTCCGGTGCCTTCACTTATGGTCCAACCTACCACACACTAGTTGGTGAGTAAAAACTGGTTTACCTTCCTGCCCTCATCTGTCCTTAAGCACAGGGAATTTCTCAAACTGCAATTTAAGTGATTTTTTTTTTTTTTTTTTTTTGGTCTTAAATGTAATTTATAGAATGTCACTCTGGTGACAGTCTTCAAATACTTCAAATACTTACAAGGAGTTCTGATACCTCTCCTCAACTCCAGATGTAGGTCAAAACTCTGAAACCAGGTTTCCCTAGTCTGTGATGGTCTATCATGAATTGGTTGGCATTGCCTCTGCAGGGTCAGGAGTGATCATTTATTTCCTCGTGGACATTCTACACTTTCCTCAGTTCCCTTAATTGTCATATTCTTTTCCTTTGCATCTTTGTGTTGTTCTCACTGGGGGAATCCATATCCCAGAACCTCACATTCCTCTCCTTTCTTGGTTAATTCCTCTTTACCCTTCAGGCCTGGAAGTTTCCCCAGCTTGCCACATGTAGGTTAGCTTCTCTCAGGCATGAATATATGAACATAAACTCTACTTCCCCATTATACTTCTGGTTGCATTATTTTAATTTTCTGGTTGTCTGTTGCTGCTATGATCTTCCAAAGGCAGAGATGAACTCTGTCCTTTTTTCCCACTTTATTTTTAGTCTTTCACATAATGCCTGGCACATGGCTGGGATTCCATTAATATTCGTTAAAATAACAAATGCCCCCTGTAATAGGCAACCACCCATCAAGAAGCAACCAAGAGTCAACTTTATAAGTGGAACTGCCAATCTTACCCAAGGCTTTAATTCTGTAGTGTGCTTTCCATTCAATAATTTGTTCCTCTTCCTCTCCTGCCAAGGGGGTGGGACCAGACTGTATGTAACTCATTAGAGGCTACAACAGGACTTTGATGTGAGGTAGACTGAACAGGAGGTATTCATCTTTCCTGATACACACACACACTCCCCAAAGGGCTTTTATGGTACTTCTTTCTCTATATTACAATCATACTTTCCCCCAATAGTATGTCAGCATTTTAAAGGCTGCAAACTTGCCTGGTTTCCAGTGTTGATCCCCAAGTCTAGCATATAGTAGTGAAGTCTAGCATCTAGTATATGTAATAAATGAAAAATCTATTTCATTATATGGGAAACTACGTCTTGAAAGCACAGAATCAGGGGGCACCTGGGTAGCTCAGTTGGTTAAACACTTGCCTTCGGTTCAGGACATGATCCCAGGGTCCTGGGCTGGGATTGAGCCCCATATCAGGCTCTATGCTCAGTGGGGAGCCTGCTTCTCCTTCAGCTGCTTCTCCCACCCCACTCATGCTCTCGCTCTCTCCCTACCTAAAGTAAATCAATAAAATATTTTAAAAAAATAGAATGACATGTTTGAAGTTTGCAACTACTAAATTGTGGGGACATAAAAGGCTAGAAATCACAATATTTGACTCAGAATGTAATCAGAATCAGAATTTTTGATTCTCTCAAATCATTTAATAGTAATTTGAACTCCCTATTTTAAAAGACACACCATATTGTCAAGAACTATGCCATAAAGTCCATGAATCCATTTGAGAAAAGGGAAAACCAGTAGGTATACATAGCAGAAACTTCTTTAAAGGAAATGGCTTAGGGCAAAGATATTGTGGAAGAGACAAGTAGCCAGGTCATCTCCTTTCTGAGTCTAGACTATGGATTCATCTTCATTAGAGTGGACACTTTTATTCCATCTCTTTTTCTCCCTTTTAAAATAATATGGAGGTAAAACATACATAAGCAGATAAACACAAATCAAAAGCATATAGCTTAATGAATTATCGTAAAATGAATACATCAGTGTAATCACTACTCTGGTGAAGAAACTGAAGAATAGTAATAGCATCCAAATGTCCTCATTGCGTATCTTCTTAATAACTTCCCCTTTCTTCCATTCTATTTTCCAACCTTTTTTTTAGATGCGTTGCTAGGATATAAGGTATTTAAGAAGGAAAATATCACCATATCTGGTAAGAAGACTCTCCCAATCTAACAAAAGGGGCAGTTTCATTCAATAGATATGAAATAGTGAACTAAGAGTCTAGCAATGTGAGCAAAGTATTACAGAAACTCAAAAGATTGAAATCTTTGTTGGCTGAAATGAGTCAAAGAAGTCTTTACAGATGAGATGACAATTAAGGAGAGTGCTGAAAATTGGCTTCCTGGGTTCGCAAAGGGAGAAAGGCAGATTATCCCAGCCAGAAAGAAAGAACATCACTGGAAGAAAAGTGAGAGGAAAGGAATGGGCTGTTTGAGTAAGGGCTGATGGGGGAAATAGGTTTCAAACTTGTCTATGTGTCCGAATTGCCTGTTCTTTTTTTTTAAAGATTTTATTTATTTGACAGAGAGAAACACAGCCAGAGAGGGAACACAAGCAGGGGGAGTGAGAGAGGGAGAAGCAGGCTTCCTGCCGAGCAGGGAGCCCGATGTGGGGCTCGATTCCGGGTCTCCGGGATCATGACCTGAGCCGAAGGCAGTCGCTTAACCAACTGAGCCACCCAGGCACCCCAGAATCGCCTGTTCTGTTTATGGGCCATACCCTAGATCTATAGGATCATGTACTAGAGTTACAGGGATGAGACCTAATGTGTGGTTTATTTACAAAGCTTCACAGTTATTTTGGTTTGCAAATAAGATTGTGAAAAAGTGGACTGGAGGCTAGAGTACCTTAAAGAATGGGAAGTATTATGTATATGGCAGGTCAGAGAAGATTACGGAGAATTTTAAAGATAAGCTATGTATTCTGGCTGAAATCTTTAGTCTAGTGTTCTCAGAATTTCTAGATAATAAGAATTCTAGGCAGCCCGATAAAAAGGCAGCCTTGTTGGCCCCAGTAAGAACTGACAAGAACTGGTGATTAATATGTACTGGTTGGAGAAAGAGATTTATGTGAGGGAGAGAAGATGGAGGCTTATTCTATAATTTAGGGGCTAGCTGATTAGCAGGGACCTTGGTTAGTTCACTTTTTAATCTTTAGTGTGAGACTGTCCAACACATAACTGTTGGTCAGAAATACATGTTAAGTGAATGGATGAATTATTAACTCATTAGTTTGGCGAGTATGTGTTATTTTCGAGGGCATTTTAATGGGTGAAATCAAGAGGACTTGGTGAACAAACTGTGAGACTGGGAAGAGGACGCACTGAGAATTACTTGGAGCATTATTATTTCTAGCATGAAACGGTCGATAATAATGCCACTCACTGAGCAGGCTCAAGTGTTATTTTTTTAGATTCAAATCTGAGGAAAAGATTTTCTTTTAAAAAAAGAAGTTACGGGCGCCTGGGTGGCTCAGAGGGTTAAGCCTCTGCCTTTGGCTCAGTTATGATCTCACAGTCCTGGGATGGAGTCCCACATCTGGCTCTCTGCTCGGCGAGGAACCTTCTTCCGTCTCTTTCTCTGCCTGCCTCTCTATTTGTGAACTCTCAGTCAAATAAATAAATAAAATCTTTAAAAAAAAATAAAAGGAAGTTACCAGCAAATGACTGTTTGAACATCGCAGAACCTCATCTACCTCCTTTCCCCTCTTTATACTTCTATCCCATCATGACAACACCCCCAACACAAACTTTACTCTCACAAGTGGTGCACACTGACATGGAGTACGGCTTATGCATTTAAAGTCCACGCCTTAGACTGACAAAGCCAATTTTCACACTTGTCAGATCCTCTCCCCTTTGCTGAACTCTCCCTCCTTACTCAGAGCAACTATTTTTTTTCCTCCATAACAGCTTTAATACATGAGAGAGAGCATGCCGGAATGAAATGACGGCTGTCTGATTTTGTTACAATATCTGCTTCAAAATCTTGAGTGAGTTGTGTAACTTGGTGCTAGGGTTTGAAACAAGGGTAAAACTCTAATTGAATCTAATCTTCAAATAACCAGAGTAATAAAAGAGAAATAGGGGTGGAACTTCATCGCAGTTCAATTTGAGAACTCTTGTAGCTGCTCAATTTGAGAACTCCACATAACAATTACCTGTATATTAACAGATCATGGGTGAGTCTCGATTTTTCACCTCAGTGAACATTTTTCTGGCAATAAAACAAGCAGTACTTTCTTTCCTTATTATGGTAAAACTGCCACTGGGCTTCATTTAATAAGAATTAACTGTGAATAAATTACAGCATCAAATTATGCACCATGACATGACTTGGTGTGAAAAATCTAGGCAGCTGCAAGACTCCTCAAAGTTAATTCAAGCTGAGCTCAGTAGAAAAACCGTTAATTACCTCCTGGAACCTGTGGATCTATTTTCAGTTCCTAGTGCCATTGGGATCATAGTTTAGACAAATTACCAGCAAATTCTAATGAAAGGCAGCAGTGGGAAAGGGCCACAGAAATGGGGGTCAAAATTTTTATTCTTGGATTTGCTTCTGGCTTTTATTATCAAGTGCCTCTACAAATTGGTTTGAGAAATCACAGCTGGATTTAGAAGACTCTACATTTAATATTTGTGAAGAAACATAGAATCATCTAGATCTACCTCCTACAGAGAACAAACTTCCCTTCCTTGTCATTTCTGAGAGATGGTGAGCCTCTACTTATGATAGCTCTCTGACCAGGGTTCATTACCTCCCAAAGGAACTTACTCTTCTAACAGAACAAAGTTTTAGGAATCATAGTCAAAATCTAGTGGATTTGAAGAGTCGTTCTAGATCTAGTTCTGGGAACCGGAAGTTTCCCAAATTTGCCTGATTAATAGCACCTATTGTACTTGCTAAACCTACACATCACCTAGCCTTTTTCCAGGGAAATTCTGAACCCAGAAGTCTGAGTTTGGGCCTAGGGAACCTGCATTTTATCACACACATCAGATGCTTATTACTTTCAGATAAGTCTAAGAAATGTTCCTCTAACCACTTCTTAGACATGAGTGTATATGTAGGAATCACCCGGCATGATTCATGTAATGAATCTGGTATGAGACCAGAGACTCTGCATTTCTAAGGAGTTCCCAGATGAGCCAACACTGTTAGTCAGCAAACCACATGTTGAATATCAAGACTCCTATCTCCAAGCTAAAAGCCCTCTATTATTTTAATTATTTCTAATACAGTATGGATATGCTATGGTCTCTACTCTCTTTATTACCTTGGTTATTTTCTCCTGGCTCCATTTTGTTTTGCTGTGTCTCTCATAAAATACAATGTATATAATCCAATATAATTTTCCTAATGTGCTTTGAAATTGGCACTCCAGTGTTCTTCCCATAATTTAATCTAATTTTCACCAAATTGTAGGGTCGTATTAACTTTGTGATCTGCTAAAATCTTTAAATCTTCCTTGCTTAAACTATCACCAAGCATCGTCTTCTGGAAGCCAACTTAATTTTATTTTGATGGGTGAATGCTAAATTTTATGTTATCCTTATTGAATTCCCCATTTCTTTTATTCTTTTTGAGAAAAAATTGGAACCTTGATTGTGTTACCTATGATAGTAGCTATCCCTTCCAACTTTACTTCATTCTTCCTACTTCTTAGTGGGTTTTTTTGGAATGTTGAAAATAAAACTACAGACCTTTCTGACATGATGAAGAGGACTACCACAAAGTGACAAGTTGCTAACCTGTATACTTCTAGTGTGGTTTTTAAACAAGTAGAACTCTACCTAAAGTTACTATCAGCCAGTCATTGTTTTTTAAGAGGGGCTCTATTGGTAATTCAAGTATGACAATTCTGTTGTATGGGATGCTCTGAATATTGTTATTCATTAGCCATTCCTTGACACTACCCTCTAAATTCAGATAACACTCCCTAGACCCACTTCCAAATAGCCCCTGGGTATAATACCTTCCCTGTTGAACTCTTCAGCCAGTAATTTGCCTTCTTTCCAGAGAGTATCCTGGGAGCCTTTATTCAATTCTTTTCTCTATGTTGAACTAAGACCATTTCTTCTGTAAAAAACTAAGACCACTGCTCGTTGGAATTTAATAGTAGTTAAATTCTACAGGACTCAGATCACTCATGTCAATATAAATCATCTGTTTGCTCTAGAAAATTTTAACTAGGAAGATAAACCTGTAGCCCATTAGATAATTCTTTTTTTTTTTTTTTTTTTTTTGCTTGAATAAATTTTTATAAACCAAACAATCTAAGTGGATGATCTGGACACAAGTTCATCACCTAGACAGCTTGGTTATCAGAGCAATAGGTTCATTATCAAGGCTTGCTCTAAGATCCTTGACCTGATGGTACAGCACTACTAAAGGATATATCATAAACTTTTCCCAACTCCAGTTCATTTCCCATCTTGACACACCTGCTTTAAATCACTTTATCCCAGACTCCAAAGTTTAGGACCTACCCATCCTTCCTCCTTTTATTGAGACATTTTTGAAATTATCAAGATGGTGATCTCTTCTGCTTCAGTAAAGTTTAATAAACTCAGTTTTGTTGGGCTAACAGGATTCTCTGGTGGTCTTTATGAGGGAGCTGGCACTGTTTATTTGTAAAGTCTTTAATATATTCCTGGTGGTGAGCTTTGATATCTTGATCTGTAAGTCCTATGAAGATGCTGAATACTTGCCCCAAGCTTGTTGAACAAGTGATATGTACTTTTGCAGCCTTTCAGGAAGAGAAGAAAAGAAATGCAAAAAGAGAGAAGAGAGGTATGATGAAGATAACAGAAAAGAAAGGATCAAGAAAAGGAGAAGTAGGTAGATGGAGAGGAAAATGGAGAAGACAAAAGGAAACAAGAACAGGAGGGGAAAAATATCATGGGAAGTATGTAACAACAAAGAAGTCTGAAGAAAAACAAAAAAGATATGACTAACGACCCTTTCTTTCCTTGTTCTTTTCATCATGGAAAATAGGTTGTGATGTTGTTTTCTGTCAGCATGATCTCAGCTACAAATGCAGACAAGGAGAGGAAAGACAATGAGAATAATCATGTGGAAGGGATGATATAAGGACAAGATTGATCACTTCACTCATTGTGCAGACAAAGAGCACTCCTTCTCTCCAGAAATGGCTCCTCTCACTCAAAACTGATAAGCAGTGCTTGGGACTTGTCTAGGTTGGGATGCCTAAAATCTGACACATAATGAATTTTAGCTGATATTTATCCATTCATTTTACAGTTAACTGAGATTCATTCTTTATGATTTTTCCTAGCCAACTTATTTTTTTTGTTTTTTTTTTCATTATTATTAAATATTTATCTATTTAGATCCACACTACTGAGACCTATCCATTATCTTTTTAGAAAATAGAGATATTTACCTCTTTCTAGTTCTTTTTTGCATTTTCTGTAATAGAGATATCTTAAAAATTATTGCTTGCCATTTTTAAAAAACATTTCTTCAAATGTCTTAAACTCTGAAAGTGTAACCTGACTAAGCATGCATAAATTGGATGCTTCTAATAATTAGAGTTATGCAGGAATGTGTGGCTCAACATGCTTTGGTAGGAAGTAGAAATAGCATGAATAGATAGAAACAACGTTGAAAGTAAACTTTTTCTGAAGAACATTTTAGACTTTTTTTTTTATAATACAGCATAATATTTCACTTCTGGGTCTCTTATTTTTCTGGATACAGGGCAGTCAGATATTCATTCTCCATTGGCTGAGAATAAATTTCCCTCATTCTTCCTAAGCCATTGTATTATGGAGCACAATACTCCTCCTTACAGAATCCAGGGTGAATTCTTAGAACATCTTAAAACTGGTTCTTTTTTTCATTTAAAATGTTTTACTTGTTGAATATGGAACTTAGGTTGGAAGTGAAGATACTAGTTTCAGTGGAAACCAGTTTGTTAATCTAGGCAAACTTGTTTTACCACTTCATAAGACACAGAAGTCATAAATTAAACTTCCTCCCATTGCATGAATTTTACACTAAATGCACCTTTATAAAGCAACCAAGAGTGTCTTAAACTTTAGGTCTGGGCTGCATTACTGATATTAGGAACTTTTCCAAGAGTGGAAAGCCAATAACCAAATCACCAAATCAATGTGAACTGGAGTTAGTTTATGTGGATTTGAGAGCACAACCAAGACAGGGTGCAAGCACAAGGTGAAGGAGGAAATGGGGATGTGAATCAAGGATCATAAACCCCAGGGACACTGGCCAAACTCAGATCCAAGCCAAGCAGACATCTATTCCAAAAATCCTCTCTTCTAAATGGGGCACATATTTTGTGTGACATTACAGATTTGAGATTAACCAAGGGGACACTGGAAAGAAGGATGAGTAATGACCACACACTGAGGCCAGAGACTCAGTATTCCCAGCCTATCAGAGGGAGTGCAATCTGTAGTCATTGAAGCAGAGACAGGGCACAGTGTTAGTGTAGGTCAAGAAGTTTCAGCATGATGCTCTCACAGGCACCTGGGGTTTTGAACACCTCGAGAAACTCATTCATCAGGCATGGATGGCAGCTGTGAACTATTTCTGAATTTCACTTGCTAAGAAGCAAACTATTAATATATTTTGGTTAGTCTTCACACTGGTTGGGATTTAGCCTGCAGGTGCACATAGATCACTCCTGGAATGGGGATAAAGAAGTGGTAATGGATGTTGAGGAATGTGGGCAACATGGGGTAGAGGGTGGCGAGTGATAAAGAGAGGCCGACTTCCTCTTAGGGTATTCTGGTCTCCACTCCCTCTTCATTGTTTGTAATTCTAGGTTGGAAGAGGAACCTGGTAGCAACAGGCAAATATTCTTTGTTATGATCATTCCTGTTATAAAGCAGACTGTGATCAGAGCATTCATTTATGGTGTTTTATTAAATTATTCCAATGCTGTATGAACTAGGCATTATTAGTTTTCATAGATGGAAAAAAATAATGAGGTATGGAGAAGCAAACGCTTTTGACTCTGAGTTCTGGGCTCTTCTTCTACAGATCTTAATAGAAAGACATATTTTTTATATCTCCCAGATCACTCAAAGCATCTGCAGAGATTGACTCCAGAAATTACCCTTGCTAACATAGAGTAATCCACAGTAATTAGGCAAAATAAGCTCGAACAACAGTCCTTCGTTGTTACATGTTGATACCCGGAGGAAAGATCATTTCTGAGACTACTTCCATAAACCTAGCCAATGATAGTATATATCACTGCAGAACAGGATAGCATGATGCTGTTGTAGGATTGCATGCCGATCATAAATAAGTCATATGAAGTAATTTGTATTTTTATCAGTAAGCACCATCCTCCTAGATGAACAAACATCAGCGGTCACATTCCCTTCAATCATTATAGCTGTTTGTGTTGTTGCGTTTTTCATAATTCTGACTATAGGTCTTAATCCAGCACTAACACTTAGCAGACCATAGCAATATCTCTTTTGTGCTCTGTTTAATGGCCAAACATTAAAATTTTATGAATGACGGCAAATAGATAACAAGTGCCAAGGCAGGCCCCGGTTGCTATTGTTCAGCAGTGTTTGCTCTGCAGCAGTCTTCAGAGCTCTGCAAACATACATTCCATCTGGCAGCTGGCTATGTTTTCCATTTTTCCTCCTTAGAAAGCCCTTGTACAGTGCTGTTTCATACATTTTGCTACTCAGGCTAAGTGAATAGCCTATCAACGTCTTCTGAAGAAGTCCCAGTAATCAGTATTATTGATAGAGTACAGAAAAATTATCAGTATGTATTTGAATATTCCTCATTCATGAACAGAGTCCATGAAAACAAAACAAAACAAAAAAACCCAAAAACCTTCCAATGCAAAAGTGTATGTTTGGTTAACAAGTTATTTTTTTTTTTTAATTTTTTTCCTTGTCACTAGGACACAGACATCTTTTGTCCTTCCCAGTCTTATAGTTAGGTATCTCTGGTTACCCTGCACTGCCAGACTTAACTAAAATCTGAGGTCAAGCGAGTCAAGTCAACGCCCTCCGTTTCACCATTTACCCGTCCTGGAATTTGTTTCTTCTTGCAGACTCAGGCTACAATGGGCCATGGATGAAATTCTAGTCCATCTGAACTACCTAGCATTGACTATTTTCCATTTTGTACTGCACCCTGGACTAACTCGTTTCACAGAAGGCCTTCGCTTTAGATTACCCACGAATGTGAAAATCAAACTGTTTATCATAGTTACAACTAACCATCTCATTCCAGATGACTCTCCCCCCCAAAAAAGCCCTGTGTGCATATCTACTATAACTGACTTACTGAGCTTTTCTGACAGATAGTGCTTTAAAAAGAGTTGTTGTAGCATATCAAGAATCATATGGATTGTGTGTAAAAATCTAGATTCTGATCTAGTTCTGTCTCCAAGTTTTTTTTTTTATTGTTACTTAAATTTTTTTTTCCAGTGTTCCAAGATTCATTCCCCATTCCCCACACCCAATGCTCCATGCAATAGGTGCCCTCAGTACCCACCACCAGGCTCTCCCATCCCCTCACCCCCCTCCCTCCAAGTCCCTCAGTTTGTTTCTGTGTCCAAAGTCTCTGTTGTTTTGTTTCTCTCCCTGGATTACCCTACTTCCCATTTCCTTTCCTTCTCCTACTGTCCTCTACATTACCCCTTATGCAACGCAAGTAAGTGAAACCTCGTGATACTTGACTTTCTCTACTTGGCTTATTTCACTCAGCATAATCTCTTCCAATCC
>PITA01016362.1:19305-46940 GCA_004023965.1 Spilogale gracilis
TATATATGTACCACATCTTCTTTATCCATTCATCTGTTGATGGGCACCTTGGCTCTTTCCACAGTTTGGCGATTGTGGCCATTGCTGCGATGAACATTGGGGTACATATGGCCCTTCTTTTCACTACATCTGTATCTTTGGGGTAAATGCCCAGTAGTGCAATTGCAGGGTCATAGGGTAGCTCTATTTTTAATTTTTTGAGACATCTCCACACTGTTTTCCAAAGCGGCTGCACCAGCTTGCATTCCCACCAAGAGTGTAAGAGAGTTCCCTTTTCTCCGCAGCCTCTCCAACACTTGTTGTTTCCTGACTTGTTAATTTTGGCCATTCTGACTGGTGTAAGGTGGTATCTCAGTGTGGTTTTGATTTATATTTCCTTGATATCTAGTGACGTTCAACATTTTTTCATGTGTCTGTTAGCCATTTGTATATCTTCTATGGAGAAGTGCCTCTTCATGTCTCTTGCCCATTTTTTGATGTGTTCATCTTCTTTTTGGGTGTTGAGTTTGAGTAGTTCTTTATAGATCTTGGATACCAGCCCTTTGTCTGTAGTGTCATTTGCAAATATCCTCTCCCATTTGGTGGGTTGCCTATTTGTTTTGTTGATTGTTTACTTTGCTGTACAGAAGCTTTTTATTTTGATGAAGTCCCAGAAGTTCATTTTTGCTTTTGTCTCCTTTGCCTTTGGAGACGTGTCTTGAGTTCTCACAGTTTTTCTTCTTTTAATTTTTAACCACTTTTTATCACAACGTGATACTCAATGCAACACTCCATAACATTTTTTTCTTTTTACCTTGAAATTTTTTCAAACACATTCCTGTATTTTCTGTTGTTGTTGTTGCCTCTTGTTTCCCAGTTTGCTTTATTTGTTTTTCCCTTTCTTCTCTCTTCTTTCCTTTATTTTCTCTTTTACATATACATATAGTTATAAGCTTCAAGGTAATCCTACATCCCTGTTCAATAGTACCCCTATATACAACCAGTTCTAATCTCCCTATATCTTTAGAAAGTGGGCTCCTCCAACAATAATAACCAGACAAACTCAGGAGCATCTGAAACACATTCCTTGCCCACAAAGAGTGTCTGCCCTCACCTTCCCACTCTAATCTGTCAGTGTTTCTGTGTAATTCTTTTTGCTTTTGTATTATAGAAATACTGGTCTTGGGGGTTATCCAGGTTGGGCTTTGCTTTTTGATCTCTTCATTTACCCTTGATAGCCCTTTTCTTTACCCTGTAGTAGTTTTGTACCATATAAATCCTACCACTGGGCCCCACTCTGGCAGGGGTTTCTTTTCTTGCTTCCTTTCTTCTGTTTTCTTTTTTCTTTCTCCTTCCCTTTAGGTGGTGAATTCCGGTTGCTCCAAAACCTTCCAGCGACCAATCCACCTAGGTAGTGGCTGATATATTTAGGTATACACCCCCTCAACCACTCCTCGCCACAATGACTCAGAGGAGGAACATCCAACAGAAGAAGAACCCTGAGACTGCAACCCTGGTCACAGAATTACTGGAAATGAACATAAACAATATGACAGAAATGGAATTCAGGGCAGCAATCGTCCAAGCAATGGCTAATTTGTAAAAGAACATTAGTCTCAAAGTGGAAGCCATAATAACAGAAGTAAAAGCTGAGGTTTTTTTTTTTTTTTTTTTAAAGATTTTATTTACTTATTTGAGAGAGAGAGAGAGAGAGAGAGAGAGAGAGAGAGAGATTACAAGTAGTCAGAGAAGCAGGCCTCTAGAGAGAGAGGAGGAAGCAGGCTTCCTGCCAAGCAGACAGCTCAATTCAGGCCTCAATCCCAGGACCCTGAGATCAAGGCCTGAGTCAAAGGCAGAGGCTTTAACCCATTGAGCCACCCAGGCACCCTCCAACATTTTGTTTTGAGCAATCACCTAGCTAATCCTGGATCTTAGTTTCCACAACTGTTAAATGGGGAGGGGGATCTTCAGAGCCCCTTTGGAAGAGGCAGAGAAATTTATCTACTCAGATACTCACCAGTCCTCCTTAATCCTTGCATTGAAATTTACAAGGAAATACATCATACAGTGAAAGAGAAAGAAAACAGCTGGTGGTGGGTACTGGGGACACCTAAAGCGTGGAGCACTGGGTGTGGGGAATGGGGAATGAATCTTGAAACACTGGAAAAAAAAATTTTTTAGTAACAATAAAAAAAATAAATTAATTAATTTAAAAAAATAAAAAATAAAAAAATAAAACAGAAAACAGCCTGGCCAGATCAGCTGAATTTAATCACAAGGTTGGTGGGTGGACTGCCCTGAATTCTATGTTAATTAGATGATTCCTTCCTAGTCCTTCAGTTCCAAATAAGTTAATAATTCACTTGTATTTGTTAGGAAAAGATAATCAAATAATCAATTGATGTAGTTCATGATTAGTAACTGATCTTATAATCAAGCTGGTTTTCATGCAATTAATGCAATTATCAATATGGAGTCTCAGAATTTTTTGTTTTGTTTTGTTTTTTTTATACAATTCTAGCTTCAAAGTTGTGTTAGAGCTCTTAACATTTCTGTTGGAGAGCAAAGACCATCTACAACTAAAATCTCTCTCTATTGAATGAATAAAGAAAGAATTCTGTCACATAGGAAACATTAATTACGGTCTCAGATGTTGGAAGTATTATAAATAGAGGGATAAACAAAGCTTTGGTTTTTGGGGACAAACAGAAATTTAAAAAACAGAAGCACCATAACAAGATTAATGCAAGTATTTTTCATCTTAGAAGGTTCTTCCTACAATTTGTAGAAACTAATACAAAAGGATTTTGCACAGAAGTTCAATCAGTCTGGGGTTCATCATGCTACTAGCAAAAGTTCACATGCTAGTACAAATAGAATCTACAGAAAGGTGTTTAAAAAGCCCTACTATGGCACCTGGGTGGCTCAATTGGTTGAGCATCCAACTCTTGGTTTCAGCTCAGGCCATGTTAGGCTCAGTATTTAGCAGCAACTGTTTGTTCCTCTGCCCTCCCCCTGCTCATGTTCTCTCTCTCTCAAATAAATACACTCTTCAAAAAAATAAAAAACATAAAAGGGGCGCCTGGGTAGCTCAGTTGGTTAAGCAACTGGCTTCGGCTCTCAGGTCATGATGCCAGAGTCAGGCGATGGAGCCCTGCATCGCGGCTCCCTGCTTGGCAGGAAGCCTGCTTCTCCCTTTCTCACTCCCCTCTGTTTGTGTTCCCTCTCTAGCTGTGTTTCTGTCTGTCGAATAAATAAATAAAGTCTTTAAAAAAAATTAAAAGAAATAAAAAGCCCCACTTTACTTAGCAATGTCAAATTTTCCCAAGATTAAAGTGTTATAGGTCTAATCCTTTTTAAAAGATAAATCCTTATTGTAGAAAAGGTGGAAAATATTATAATGTGTAAAGAAGAAATAATAATCTGCTCAACCTCAGTGAATATTATTTGGGGATTTTTCTTCTATTATTCGGTGTATATGTATGTGTATGTGTGTTTTGCAAAATAGGTATATTATAGGAATACAGTTTTGAATCAAGGTAGATTTACTTAGCCATATATTATGAGCATTCTCCAATTGCACTAAATATTTCACAAAACTAAAAAGATTATATTAGATTTTATCATATGAATACATCAAAGTTTTTAAACATTTCCCTCAAAGAGATTTTATTGTTTTATCATATTAGTGTTAACCAGCATAGGTTTTTTACTGTATATGAGATAGTATGAGATGTATACTATTAAAAAATGCTTTACTGTTATCTTCATATGGAGTATGATTTTTTATTCACTTGAATCTGATTTTATGTAATATGTAATATCAGATATTTTTTAAGACTTTTGATGTGTGGGATATATTGGGAGACAATTATCTACATTTCACAAGCTCAAGCACATACTACCTTTGTTCCAAACAATTTTCATAGATGTTCATGTAGTGAACAGTCCTGGAAAATAGAGATGATGTCTCCCTCCCGCACAATAGGAAAACATGCTTACTGTCCAGCATAATTATAAGGTTCAAGTTCCTCTCTTTCATTGCAATCTATCATGCATGGGTGTGTCACATGGCCCTCTTCACTTTCCTCTGTGGACAGCGGGGCTTGGAGGACTGGCACGAGAAAATAATGATACTGTGGGTACAGGAGTCTCATCCTCCGCCAACCTCCATATACATGCTGTAGGATAAATTTTTAGCTTGCAAGGAAGAGAAAATCTCTTACCTCTTCACAGTTCTTTTCTGGGTCAAATTTCTCTTCTTTAATACTTGTGGTATCAGTTAATATCATTAATAGTGGATAGAGTGCTTATATTCTCGCTTTTAAAATATATATATATATATATATATATATATATATATACACACTCACTTTTGACAACATTGGCTATTATAAAATAAAGTGAACTTTCTCAGCTTTGACATTGTAAAGAAGGCATCTCTTTGTTTGGATATGTATATTTTTATAGTTACTGAAGAAGTATTACACAGTATCATAATTATCTTTATTTGTTTATGCCTAAAATAGACTCAATCTCCATAGCCAAAGACATTGTCTAAAGTAGTCTTTATTTGGTGTGGTCTAACTCACTCACTGACCAGCATCTATTAATTAGGTAATCAAAAAATATTTAGAATTGAATGAAGAAAAGGATGTGTTGTTTTAGGGGCTGCCAAGACCTTTTCTGGCTTTTAATTTTTATTCTCTAAATTAACTATTCCTTTGTTACTTAATTTTCCTGAAGTTTTAACATTTTCCTTAAAAATTCACTAGTTTTTCAGAGGATCATAGGGAAACAAAACAAGATGAAATCAGAAAGGGGGACAAACCATGAGACTCTTAATCATAGGAAACAAACAGGGTAACTAAAGGGGGTAGGTGTGGAGGGATGGGATAACTCAGTGATGGACATTAAGGAGGGCACAGGATGTAACAAGCACTGAATATTATATAAGGCTGATGAATCACTGACCTCTACCTCTGAAACTAATAGTACATTAAATGTTAATTCAAAAAAATCACAAGATTTTTTGAGAGTCATTTTTCATTAGCAATCTGCTCCCTTTCTGCTCAGTAACCTTTCTTTTCTTTGCCTGTCAGTTGAAGTAGTCCTTTGTTTCTAACTTTACAAAAGAGAAAATTGATCATTTATAAGTTGTTTCGTTTCACTCTGACAGCCCTGAAGAAGGAATCTTATATTTTCTAGTCATCTGTTCCTTAAAGCCTAACAAACGCTAGTCTTCAATTCAACACGCTCATCTTCTTATCTAGCATCTGTCTCTTCCATTAGCTTCGATGTTTTTTGTTTACCCTTTCGGACCAATTTACTCCCGTAATCTATGAATGGAGAAATTTTATTTGCTTCAGTGATTTTTATCCCTGCACAGTTGAAAGTTTATTTTTTGTAGGGTGATGTTAGCAGTGATTTCTGAAATTTTCACTCATATACCAGATTGGCTTGCTTCTTCAAATATCCTTTCAAAAAATAAGTATTATGAATATGTTAAACTGATTTAAAATCATCTATCTATATTTATATACATTTATATGTATTATTCTCATATATATATTAAATATTGCATTTTGGTACAAATTTTCTGGGCAACAAATTGCCCATTTAAATCAAGAATCTTAAAAAATGAAAAATCTACCTCTTCTCAAATTATCCTAAGGGCTTCGTTTGACAGAGTAAAAAATGAAACTTTATGCTCAGAGATGGTCATTGAAGCATTATTTCCATAGACTAAAACTTTCAGAAACCTTAAATAGCCAGCATTAAGGACATTAAATAATTAAAAGTGTTTAGAAGAATCTTAATTCACACTGAAAAATGTGTATGTGAAAAAGCAGTTTTGACGAAACCACTTTGAAGTGCTATCAATGTTTATATTTGGGAGATGAAACTAGTTTAATGAAATTTTTTTAACAATGTGTTATCAAAGATTTACTTTGCTTCTCTGTAAAATAGGAGTAATAAATATAGCTTTCTGATAAAGTTGGATTTTTTTTGGTAAGATATAGAGAGGTAATGAATGCAAATAGCTTATTACAGTGTATTTTATATATTAAATGTATCATTAGAAATAGCTGTTATTGGATTGCCTGGGTGGATCAGTAGGTTAAGGGTCTGCCTTCAACTTAAATCATGATCTCAGGGTCCTGGGATGAAGTCCTGCATTGGGCTTTCTGCTCAGCAGGGAGTCTGCTTCTCCCTCTTCTTCTGCCTCCCTACCCCCCAACTGCTCATGGGCGCTATCTTTTTTAAAAAAAGGTTTTATTATTTGTCAGAGAGAGAGAGAGAGAGAGAGAGAGAGAGAGAGAGAGGACACAAGCAGGGGAAGCAGCAGAAACATGGGACTCAAACCAGGACCCTGGGATCATGACCTGAGCTGAAGGCAAACACTTAACTGACTGAGCCATCCAGGCATCCTTCAAATAAATAAACTCTTTTTTTGTTAAAAGATTTTATTTGTTTGACAGAGAGAGACATAGATAGATAGGGAACACAAGCAAGGGGAGTGAGAGAGGGAGAAGCAGACTTCCTGACAAGCAGGAAGCCTGATGTGGGGCTGGATCCTAGGATGCTGGGATCATGACCTGAGCCGAAGGCAGATGCTTAATGACTGAGCCACCCAGGTGCCTCATAAATAAATAAAATCTTAAAAACAAAAACAAAAACAGCTATTATCATTACTTGGACTAATCATTCTTTTCATACATATTTTTTAGTATTTATCACTGACTAAAAACCAATATTGTGCTTCCCACTCCCCCAGCATTTTTTCAAAGTCAGAAACTGAGATTCAGATATGTTGACTGGTCCAAAGTCATTCTAGCATTGAGAACTGTCAGGCTTCTAACGTCTGTCAGAATTTTAGCATTGATAAGCATGCAACCATTGCTACCGTCTGAATGTATCATCTCAACATAGCAAACTGGGAAAGGCTTGGAAAACAGTGCTCACATATTATTTGCTAAAAAATGAGTCCCATAAATTTCTCTACTATACTGTAGCTTGTATGAAATTTGAGGGGTAGAGTGCACATTAGTATCAATTATTAAATTCATATATGTATGGGATTGATTTACATGTTAAATGACTTACAAAACTCACCAACCAAGTTAGATTAGAATCGATAATATAATCCATGTCTTCCACCATTCCCTTTTCTGAATGGTATTATTTTACCAGATAATCACAGTGAATGTATTCTTTCAGAGGTTAATCTCCAGAGTATAGTTTTAGCAAAGGCACATGCTCCCATCTGGCTCAAAATCTTTAAAGAATAGGATGTTATCCAAAATATACAAAGAGCTCTTAAACTCCACAATAAGAAAATGAACAACCCATTTAAAAAATGGGCAAATTCTAAACAATTTTAGGCCCATATATTTGGTAATCCAGATGAAATCAATTAATTCCTTGAAAGACACAATCTACCAGAATTCACACCAGAAGAAATAAACAATCTGAACAGGCCTATGTTTATAAAATAATTTGAATCAATAAATTAACGTCCTTATGAAATAGAAAACACAAGGCCCAGATGGGTTCACTGGTGAGTTCTAACAAACATTTAAAAAAGACCTTGTGCCGATTTTCTGCAATCTCTTTCACAAGATAAAAAGAGAAAAACATTTCCTAACTCATTTCCAGGATTGTGGCATTACCCTAAATTCATCTTGAAACCAAAGACATTTTAAGAAATCTCTCATGAGAAATAAATGCAAAAATTCTCAATAAAATCTTTGTAAATCAAACCCAACAATGTAAAAAAAAGAATTATAACTATGACTAAGTAGGATTTATCCAGGGTATTAAGAGATATTTCTATATTCAAAAATCAATTTATGTGATCCATCAATCAAGAAGAAAAATCACAGCATCATATCAGTAGATGCAGAAAAAGAATGTGATAAATTCTAACACCTAATCATGATTTAATACTTGCAGTAAACCAGAAACAGAGGGGACTTCCTCAACATGATAGAGAATATCTACAAAAAAACCTACAACTAACACTGTACTTACGGATGAGAAACTGGAATATTTCCCAATAAAATCAGGAATAAGGCAAGGATGTCCCCTCTCACCACTGCTCTTTATATTGTAGTAGAAGTCCTAGAAAATACAGTAAGACAAGAAGAGGAAATCAAAGGTAAACAGATCAGGAAGGATGGCATCACTGTCAGTGTAGAAAATTAAAAAAAAAAAAATCAGCAAATAGAAAAAAAAAACCCTCCTGGAATAATAAGCAATAATATCAAGGTTTTTATAAGGTTAACATATGAAAGTCAATTTTTTTTTGCTGTATACTGCAATGAACAAGTAGAATTTGAAATTACAAACCACTACAATTGACATTACCATTGACATTAGCACTCCAAAAAAATTAAGCAACTTAAGTATAAATCTAACAAAATATGTTCAAGATGTGTGGAGGAAAACTATAAAACACTGATGAATAAATCAATAACTAAATAAATGGAGAGATGTTTCATGTTCATGAATAGGAAGACTCAATATTGTCAAGATGTCAGTTCTTCCCAAATTGATCTATAGACCCAATGCAATATCAATCAAAATCTTAGTGAGTTAGTTTGGGGACACTGACAAACTCATTCTCAAATTTATATGGAAAGGCAAAAAACAGAATAGCCAACACAATATTGAAGGAGAAGAAAATTGAGGACTGACATTACCCACCTTTAAGATATACTACAAAGGTATGGTAATCAAGATGGTATGGTGTTGGTGAAAAAACAGACGGATCAATGGAAAAGAATAGAGGGTTCAGAAATAAACCTATATAAATATAATAAACTGATCTCTGATAAAGGAACAAAGGCAATGCAATGGAGCAAAGATATTTTCAACAAATGATGCTGGGACAACTGAGCTTCTACCTGCAAAAAAAACCCCATGCTTCTTGTTGTTGTTGTTTGGTGGAAAAAAGAAAACAGCATACTCTCACTATGTGATTCAGCAATCACACTCCTTGATACTCACCCAGAGGAACTGAAAACTTATGCCTACGCAAAAACTTGCACATGGATAATTGCTAAAACTTAGAAGCAATCAAGATGCTCTTCAGTAGGTAAATGGATAAATAAACTGTCTACATCCAGACAATAGAATATTACTCAGGTCTAAAAAGAAGTGAGCTATCAAGTTGTGGAAAGACATGAAGGAATCTTAAATGCATATTACTAAGAGAAAAAAGCCACTCTGAAACATTTATGTACAGTATGATTCCATCTATATGAAATTCTGGAAAAAAAACCAAAACCATGGAGATAAAAAATTATCAGGTTTATTTGTTTTTAATTTCCCTATATGCATCTCTTTCATTTGGCTGTTCATGAGTTTTATCCTTTATAACAAACGGGTAAACCTAAAAATATAAAAGAAAAGAAAGAAAAAAGATCAGGGGCTGCCAGGGCTTGGAGGCAGGGAGGGATGAATAGGTAGAGCACCAAAGAAATCATTCTGTATAAAATTATAGTGGTGGAAACATGTCATGAAACATTTGTCAGAACTTATAAATCATATGGAACTCCCCATGAGGCAATTAAAAAAACCATCATAGAATGTACAAGATTGAACCCCGACATAAACTGTGGACTTGGGTGATAATGACGTGTTAATGCAAGGTCATAGATAATAATAAATCTACTGTTTTGGTGGGGGGTGGTGACAGTAGGGGAGGCTGCATCCGGGTTTAGATGGAGGGTATATGAGAGCTCTCTACTTTCTGTTCAACTTTGCTGTGACCTATAACTGCTTTAAAAAACAGTCTATTTCAAAAACCCTTTAAGATTATGCTGAGTGAAATAAGCCAAGTAGAGAAAGTCAAGTATCACATGGTTTCACTTACTTGCGGTGCATGGGGGGTAACCTAGAGAACAGTAGGAGAAGGAAATTAAATGGGAAGTAGGGTAATCCAGGGAGAGAAACGAAACAACAGAGACTTTGGACACAGAAACAAACTGAGGGACTTGGAGGGAGAGGGGTGGAGGGATGGGAGAGCCTGGTGGTGGGTACTGGGGGCACCTACTGTGTGGAGCACTGGGTGTGGGGAATGGGGAATGAATCTTGGAACACTGGAAAAAAAATTTAAGTAACAATAAAAACAAAAAAAAATAAAATAAAGGAGCATAATTGCAAGCCAAAACAAAACAAAACAAAAAAACCCCACCCTTTAAAAGTGTTCAGCATTTCTGACTGTGATGTGGCTTTTCACCTTGTATATATTATTGGTATTTTTATTTTCATTGTCATACTCACCATTGTTACTACAATAAAATGCAATGGAAAAAAGTGAAAAGCAATTACCCATGACTCTTCCTATCCTAATGCAGCAGGTATTTCTCATTTTTGCATGTTACTTTTATGTGTTATTTGCAAATAGCTTATTTTACACAGTTGATGTCAAGTATAACTTACAATCTATGGGTTTTTTTGCCACTTGAAATTGTATTACAAACAGTTGTCTCCCCTTTGTCTTCATAATCATTTTTCATAGCTGTGTAATATCTCATTATGTTAATGTACTGTAATTTAATAAGGCTTTCCCTATTATTGAACTTTTTTTCTATTAAAGAAAATGCTGCACTGAATATTCTTTAGGCATATACCTTCTTTCTTCTGCTGAATTATTCCTTTAGAACAAATTTCTAAATGTGGAATACTATAGCAAAAGCCATGAAAATCTTTGTTTTTTTGCTATATATTAGCATATTCCTTTCAGAAGTCATCTATACTGAAATGAGTAGAGTATGAATACACTGATTTAACTATAACTTTTTTTTTGGCACTAGAGACTATCACCTATAATGATGATTTATTAGTTACTATGGAAATGTTTTAAACTGATTTCATCATTTTATTAAAAATTTGGCTATTTCATAATAACATCTACATAGGAATGTCAGTATTACCATATTTCCTGACAGTAATCCTATACCCAACCTATGTTTGAACATCAGTCAAAGGAGAAGAAATAACTATCTGAGACAAGTTGATTAATGATTGTCAATTACACCTTACATGCATAAGTATATGGTTTTGAAAATTTGAAAGTAGCTCTGAAGTAATTTAAACACTTACTTTGGTAATTTTGTTAAAATAATGGATCTGTATAGAAGAACTGTTCATGAATATTGCAAACCTGAAGACAGTCTCTGTTTAGGTAAATTACAAATCCACAAGTTTGACTTTCATATTACTAAGAGTGACGGGTGGGGGCAGTAGCAGACCTTCAGCTTTTCTTATTCACGGATTCTACTTTCTCATTGTTTCAATGTAGACATAGCTTTGAGTTTGCAGATGGAGCAGACTGACTCAGCAATGCCAGGACAGAATTAGTATTTAAAGTTCAGTCAAATACCAAAAGGCCCAAAGGTTTTCTTCTGCACTAAAATAGCAAATCCTATTAGTTAGAAAACGAGGAGAGAATAGAGTACCTCACCATGTTACCCACAGAGTTCCTTGATGTTTCCATGGATAGCATTGCCTTTCACAGTGGTTTTGCAGATTGGATGAATTCAACATCAACTTTTGACCATGCTTGTGAATACTGAGTTGATAAAACTCATTTGGTCAAAGGTAATATATTTCTACCTACTTGGGCCATTTCTAAATTCATTCTCCAAATAAACACTCAAACACTGGTCTGGCCTGTGCCTTCCTAACAAATGTATGGATTTCATAATAAATGAAGCTGGAATTTCTTTTCACTCTCCAAGATTAAGTTGGTGGTTGCCTTAAGGCAATGGTAATTTATGAGTTGTTTTAGTTTTTGTTTTTGTTTTTTTTTTCCCTTTCTGGATGAAACAGTTTTAAAGTTTTGAAGAGATGGTGTTCTGAGATTGGCAGGTGAAAATGACCTTGTGCTTTACACAAATAGAAAAATTCAACTATTTTATTTTTCTTAGGCTGACCAATGTCCACAGTGAATATTTATGTAAGAAAGTATAAAACATGTGAAATTGATGAACATATTTTCCCAGAGAAATCAGCTCTTTGCATGGATAATTAATAGTTATGGATTCGGGAAACTTATTAAGATAGGGAGATAGACTATCTACTGTGTCCCAAGTAATAAGTGTATTTTATTAACATGTATTTGACCAGCAGCAAGGCTAGAATTAAAGATAAAATTATTAACTTAAAACTGAAATGAGTTTTTTATTTCAACTTCAGGCAAAAAATCACATAAAAACAACCCCAATACCATACGGTATTGCAAATTGGAAACCATTCTGGAGACAAAGAGATTATGCCGAAAAGTAAGTAATACCCTTTTGTAGAAGAAATTTCCTTTACTCTTTTAAGTCTTTGATAATATAATTGGACAATCCATCTTAATTTAGCTGAAATACTAGAGCAAAACTGTTTAAAATGTTCATTAACTGTATCATATATGTATGGTTTTTAAAAATTTTAGTTGTTTTATATTTTTCTTGCCAAATTCCTGTAGGGTCTCCATAGTGTCTTTTAATGGAAGCACTGAATAGAATATTGTGGTCAAACCTATTTATGCACATACACACATACATGCAAACATAAACATAATTTTTAAATTAGTAAGAGTGGTAATTATTTTGTGATAGACATTTGGTAAGGAAGTTGTGTGTTTTTACTCTTCCCAATTATTATTATAGAGAAGAAATAATGACATTCAGAAATGTGCTTGTTAAGCCCAGATTCATTACAAGTAGAATGAATTAGTGATTTTAAGGATTTAAAAGGTTCAATTTCTAGCATAGGGATTTATTTCCCATGTCAAGCATACACATGTTCATGGTCTTGAACTTTTAGTCATCAGCTATGCTTGTGCTCTGGTATGTGGATAATTACAAAGCTTGGGGAAGCATCTGGGTATCATAAAATATACAGGCTCTAGTTCTGTCTCTACTCTGAGTAATTTCCTCCTCCCCCTCCTCCTTTTCTTTTTGGAAATCAGGTAACCACAGAATGGTGATTTAGACACCCTCATTTCAAATTCTTGCATCTCTGTGTATTAATTACTTAAGCTACTTACTATCTCTGAGGCTTTATTTCATCAACAGTAAAATAAAGATGTGAAAAACGATATCTATTATGTATTACATGGTATTAATAGTAGTACCTTCACATGGTTGTTGAAATTTTTAAATGAATTAGTGAATGTGATATATTTAGAGGCAGCACCTCAAATATACCAAGCTTTTTATGAGCGTTAATTATGATGATGATCACTATAATTAATAACTTAATATTAAATAATAATATTTTCTTTCCACAAAAAGCATAATATCTGGCTTACTTCATAGTCTTTCCTTCCTCCTTCTCTTGAACTCTGCATTGTGTTAGAAGCTATAAATATACTTATAAGAAAAATATCATTTTGGAGATGAATAGAAAATATTCAAGTATGAAACAAATGATTGAGGTTAGAGCTGAAGAGAAAATAAATCTTTAAAATGTTTTGAAAATTAGCTTCAGTGATCTAAAGGATGAAGTATTCCATGTGAAGTTAAACAAACGTACTAGACCTCAAATATGAAATCTTAGAAAAGAGAGAGATTATCTAAGACTGAACTCTCATGGGCCTTGGATTTTCAAAAGATGAAAATATAAATGGCATATGCTTATTTGAAATAATGCTAATACTAAATTCTTGGAATAATATATATAAAATAAATAATAAATATTATATATAAATACAAATAAAATAATATATACAATAATAGTGTATACATACAATAATATATGTATGTAATACATACATACATATTTATAAAAATATATAGAACAATTTATATATAAGGTTTATATATATATATAAAATTGTGGAAGGCATGTAACCAGGCTTATCTTCCAAATCTAACTCATGAATAAATATGTTATGCAGCATGTTATAAAGCCATTGCTCTTCTTTATAGAAAGCAACTCTGAAAGGCCATGCTTTATGGCATATGACAAAATATTTTTATCTAAAGTTTTAAGTCTGAGAGAATGGTGACTGCTTCCTGGAACTCTGAATTCAGAAAGATTTGAAGAGGTTCGGACTCAATACAAGAGTGGGTCAAAATCAATTATTCCCAAATATCAAATATTTTAAAATCACCCTAGATGGTTGTATAGCCAGTACTGGGCTGACCTGATCAACCACCCAGTTTGAATATAATTATTAAGCCATAAGTAGTATAAAAACAAAGAAAATTATACCTAATTAAATCAAAACAAACCACTGAAAAGCAAAGATAGACAAAAAATTAAGAAAGCAGATTTTATACATAGGGAGATAACAATAAATAGGACTTCTAATTTCTTACTGGAAACAATAGAGTTCAGAAGACAATTTATATCCTATAAAATATCTTTCAAGAATGAAGGTAAAATAAAAACATTTTTAGATAAATTCAAACTAACAATATGTCACCAGCAGAACTACATTAAAGAAATGTGAAGAAGGGGGCACCTGGGTGGCTGAGTTGGTTAAGCGTCTGCCTTCGGCTCAGGTCATGATCCCGGAGTTCCAGGATCAAGTCCAACAACCGGCTCCCTGCCAGGTGGGAAGCCTGCTTCTCCCTCTCTCACTCCCCCTGCTTGTGTTCCCTCTCTAGCTGTGTTTCTGTCAAATACATAAATAAGAGCTTTGACAAAAAATAGGGGGCACCTGGTGGCTCAGTCCTTGAGTGTCTGCCTTCCGCTCAGGTCATGATCCCGGAGTCCCGGGTCAGAGCCCCACATTGGGCTCCTTGCTCCACAGGAGGCCTGCTTCTCCGCCCTCTCCCACTCCCCCTGCTTGTGTTCCCTTTTTAGCTGTGTTTCTCTCTGACAAACAGATAAATAAAATCTTAAAAAAAACCAAAAAAACGGGTGCCTGGGTAGATCAGTCGTTAAGCGTCTGCCTTCGGCTCAGGTCATGATCCTGGAGTACCAGGATTGAGCCCTGCATTGGGCTACCTGCTCAGCAGGAAGCCTGTTTCTCCCTCTCTCACTCTCTCTGCTTGTGTTCCCTCTTTTTGTGTTTCTCTCTGTCAAATAAATAAAAGAATCTTAAAAAAAAAAAATAGGGCACCTGGGTGGCTCAGTGGGTTAAAGCCTCTGCCTTCAGCTCAGGTCATGATCTCAGGGTCTTGGGATCGAGTCCCTCTGCCTTCAGCTCAGGTCATGATCTCAGGGTCCTCAGATCAGGCCCGCATCAGGCTCTCTGCTCATCTGGGAGCCTGCTTCCTCCTCTCTCTCTGCCTGCCTCTCTGGCTATTTGTGATCTCTCTCTGTCAAATAAATAAATAAAATCTTTAAAAAAAATAAAAAAATTTAAAAAAGAAAGAAAGGAAGAAAGGAAGGAGGGAAGAAAGGAAAGAAAGAAAGAGAGAGAGAGAGAAAGAAAGAAAGAAAAGAAGAAAGAAAGAAAGAAAGAAAGAAAGAGAAAGAAAGAAAGAAAGAAAGAAAGAAAGAAAGAAAGAAAGAAAGAAAGAAAGAACTGTTAAAAGGGTGTCCAGTGGCTCAGTTGGTTAAGTGTCTGACTCTTGATTTTGGCTCAGGTCATGATCTCAAGATTGTGAGACCAAGCCCCATGTCAGACTCTGCACTTAACAGGAAATCTGCTTGAGATTCTCTCCTCCTTGACCTCTGCCCCTCCTCCCTACTCAAGTGCGCTCTCTCTCTCTCTCTCTCTCTCTCTCTCTCTCTCTCTCTCTTTCTAAAATAAATGAGTAAATCTTAAGAGAAAAAAAAAGTTTTTCAGTCCATATAGAAACGATACCAGATAGAAATTTGTTTTTTAAGAAGGAATAATACAAGAAATAGTTTTTCTATTTATTAATGTATTAAATATATGTGATTAATTAAAATAACATTGCAACATACTGTGTTTAGTAACATATGTAGAGAGATGTAATATACATGGAAACCATAGCACAAAGTGGATAATTTCAAGGTTCTTAAACTTTATGTGAAGAGGTATGTGAACTCTAATTACTTTGGGAGACATTATAGAAAGAAACCACTAAAAATTAATACCAAGAGGTATAGCAAAGAGTCAAAAGATAAATTAAAAGAGAACTCTAAAAAAAATATTAAATTAACTTGAAGTTTAGAAATGAGTAACAGAGGAACAAGGAACAGAAATTATAAACAGAAAATAACTAGTAAAATAGGATAAACATAATTATATCTATAATTACATAAATCTACCCATATATAACTACATAAATATAAATCAACCAATTATTATAACATGCATATATGAGTGAAAAGAAAAAAAATATCAGCAAGACCTAAATACATGCTGTTTAGAAGTGATACATTTAAAATATAAAGACACATAGAGGTTGAATTCAAAGGGTGCTAGAAGAAATACCAAGTAAATAAGGATAATTTCAGGTGATGAAGACAAAATCTATTACCAGAGATTGAGAGATATTTTAAAATGATAAACGGATTAATACTGCAGAAAAACATCTCAAAAAAACTTGTCTGCCTCTAAAAGCAGAGGTTTAAAACACGTAAAGTAAAAACTGACAGATATAAAGAGAAAAATAGGTAAGTGCATAAGCATATCTGGGATATTAACACCACTCTTTCCGTAACCGAGAGAACAACTAGACAAGATATCAGTAAAGACATAGAATATCTTTAACCATCTTGATCAAATTGACATTTATAGAAAACTACATTTAACAGTTGCCAAATGCACATTTTTTTAGAAGGGTATAGTGTACATTCATAAGATAGGACATATGCTAAGCCATCAAAACAATCTCAATAAGTTACAAAAGATTGAAATGTGAGAGTTTATCTGTGATCACACTGGACTTAAATTGAAATCAGGAACAATGTTATATTCAGAACAACTATTCCCCAAAGATTTGGAAATTAAAAAACTTCAAGAAAAGCTATGGCAAAAGGAGAAATCAAAAAGGTAATTTTTTGAATGACAATGAAAATATAACCATTTGTAAGATTCAGCTCATGCAGTGCTTTGAAGGAAATTTTTAGCATCAATAACTTATTCTAGAAAAGATGGAAGATATAAAATCAGTGATCTAAAGCAAGACTTGGTAAAGAAGAGCCAGTGGGCCAAATTCTGGTAAGGACTTTTTTATAGCCCACCAAATAGAAATGCTTTTAGATTTTTAAATGGCTATATTTCAATAGTCAAATATGTTTATATATAGAATACCTTCAATATGTATATCTATAAAAATGCCTATCTATAGAATATCCTCAATCTGCCAAGCTGAAATTATTCACTCTTTGGCTCTTTACCAAAAATTTTCCTCAACTGTGACCTAAAGTTCTATTTCAAGAAGCTAGAAAAAGAAGAGCTAAGTAACTGAAAGTAAAAGAACAGAATCTATAAAGATGAGTGCAGATCTGTGAAATATAAAACAATAGAGACAATTAACACAATATTTGGCCCCTCGAAAAGATCCACAGAATTCATAAACCTTTACTTAGGCTGATCAAGAAAAACGAGAAAGTGCAGAAATTGCCACTATGAGACATTAAAAAAGTAGATATTGGCAGAAATCCAACAGACATTAAAAGATTCAAAAGGTACTATTATGAACAACTACCTTTAAGTTAATAAATTTAACAATTAAGATCAACTGGACAAATACTTTGTAAGGTACAACTTACCATAATTGATACAAAATTGATTTGAAAAACTGAAGGACTCTATATCTATTAAAATAATGGAATTTATTACTAAAGAAAGGGCACATATTTGCCGGGGGAGAGAGAAGGGGTGAGAGAGGTGAGAGAGAAAGAACCTCCAGGGCCAGATGGCTTCATTGATGAATTCTTTCAAAGATGTCTCTAGTTCCTCTTTCTAGCCACCTCCCTTCATCTTTCATGTGCTGCAATCTCATTTTACATATAAAGCTTCTCTTAGAGACTCCCTGCTCCCCACCCTTGAAATTTCCATGTTTATTCTGAAAGGAACCCCAGGTGTGACAGACCCCAGGTCTCTCTCCCTTCTTGTCCTACTCTTTTTTGCTCTCCTTAACCACATCAACACAGCAGTCTTCCTACTTCTCTAAGTTATATATCAGAACCTCTTCGGTCCCAAGATGGCGTGTACCCTGCTGTCTTCATAGAAACCACACAAGGAAGGGGACCTGAAGGAATACAGGCTTGCACATGAGGGAAGAAAAAAAAAAAAAAGACCTCCTTTACAGTGGTTTTCTTTATATTTAGCTTTATTCCAGGGCTCCTGATAAAATATAGATTACCAAGATAGAAAGCCCATAGGGGCCAACAGGCAACATAACATGTGCGCATCAAGCTAGATATAAGATCAAAAAATGATGGAATTCTGGAAACTGGCAGAATGCGTTCTCTTCATAATAGCATTTAAAGTTTGCTTCTTGTTTTTGTCTTTTTAGCAAAGCTGACTGAATTAGTCTGGTTGGCTGTCAGGTTTTTGCCTACAATGCAGTCACATATTCTAAATTTTTGCCAATTTGAATAGTTTCATTTTATTTACTGATAAATGTGCAAGAATACTAACTTTCTAGAGAGGATAAAAGGTCACTGAGTCTACATTAGGTGAATCTTATTGAAAAAATTGAGCAAAAGAACATGTGAAAAGGAATGAGTCAGGATGCACACAAAAATACGAAGACTACTAAAGTATTATACTACTAAGCAGTTGTTCAAATTTTCTTTCTTCCTTCCTTCCTTCCTTCCTTCCTTCCTTCCTTCCTTCCTTCCTTCCTTCCTTTCTTCTTTCTTTCTTTTTATTGTTAATTTTTTTTCAGTGTTCCAAGATTCATTGCCCATGCCCCACACCCAGTGCTCCATGCAATAGGTGCCCCCAGTACCCACCACCAGGCTCAAATTTTGACAAGTAGCAAAGCACAGGGCCACCAGATGCAGAGTTTCATAATCTTGACAGCAACTTTGAACTAAGCAAGATCATATTTATTTCTTTTTTATATTCTAATTTCTTATAAAAAGGATTTAGAATGACCAAGATTAAGTAAATAAAGTGAAATATAAAATGTTTGGGGACCTGGGTGGCTCAGCTAGTTAAGCACCCGACTCTTGGTTTCATCTCAGGTCATGATCTTGGGGTCCTGGGATGGAGCCATACACCAGACTCATGCTCAGTGTGGAGTCTGCTTGGAATTCTCCTCTCTCCCTCTGCCCCTCCTTCTCTATTTGTGCACTTGTTCTCTCTCTCTCTGTCTCTAAGATAAATAAATAAAATCTTTTAAAAATGTATTGAAGCAATAAATGAGACTTCAAGACTCAGAAATACAATAGATTTGAAGATGAAATTCATACCCAGGATATATACCATAAATTTACACACCTTTGCTAAAGATGGACATTAATTTTGCTCTAAACTAATGAACCATTATTAATATTATATCTCATTGTTCCATAAAACCCATCCTGATATTTAGGATGAATCTATTTCTGGAAGAAAAACCAAAAATGAATTTCTCTTAAGAGTCCTTTAGAGGGCATATGGGTGATCTGATGAAAACTGTTCTCACTAACAACCAATCAGCACATGCCGTGATAACCACAACAGACTATGTTTATGAAGTTGCTTTAACATAAACTGATGTCACAAAGTAAGACCACTTTTAGAAGGGGGTTGAGGGAGGTTTACATATACCCATTGGCAAAAGGAGAAATGGGAAGAACAGAGTAAGCTCTTGTAAAAAGAGGGAACCTGAGCTGAGACTTTAACAACCATCTTATTTCACTGTTACATGTAATCTGCATGACTTCTTTTCAAGTTATCCATTAAAATCCACATTTTTCAGTTGATAAAAATTGTATTAGAGATAACATTGCTTGACCATAACAATATATCTGATTAGTGAGAGAGCCAAGAGGCCCCCAAAGAGGGTCTAGACAGATCCAAAGCACAAATTCTTTCCACTATACCTTGTCCATTAGGTAGATAAGGAGGCAGATGCAATTAACTGGATGAAGCATTTTGCAATTATTTTGTTATTTCAAAATAACTCTGAATGGAATTCTCAAGGATGAATCATGAGTTTTTTCACTACACAAAACTCTCAATTATAAAGTATTCAAAATAGTTCTAAAATTGTTTATTTTCATTTTTAGCAGTAATCTTAAGATCACTTATATCCCTATAAATGTATATTTCTATAAATCCTACATTCAGTGACCACATCTAGTCAGGAGGAAGATACTACACTGAAGCTAATTGTTATCTCCCTTAGGAGAAGTTAGTAATGCTGCAGCTTAATGCCACTAAAGATAGAATTTTTGTGATCTTATAGCCTGAAGATATCAGAAGTGATATATGATACCCCAACCTTATTAATTCCCTTTTTAAAAAAAAAAATTAGGGTTTTAAAAAAAACAAGCAAAAGGGTTCTGGCATTTGAAAGTCAGTAGGCTTTTATCTATTATTAATTCACATAAGAAAAACAGCTATGATGGCAAAGGCCAGATACTTATACACAGGTTATAAATATGGATGAATAATTCATTTTTCTATTAATGTTGAATTTATGGTCTAATGATTGAACTCTATTTTTTTCTTTTCCTGGAAGGACATGCACCAAGCAAAAATATTGCACTGTCAACAGTCAGAGCATAAAGCAATGCAGTAAGCGAAATGAGATTTATTTACTACACACATATTTTTCTTATTGGAATGGTCCCCTATTCATAGGCTCCATATTCTGACTCACTAGAAGGTTCTGGAAAATCATATCTTTTCTAGAGATAACTTTAAGTGTGAGGAGGTATTTGCCTCTCTATCAGGCAACATGTGCACTATGTTACTAAGACTGTAACCCAGGGCATTTTCTTCTGAAATTCCTTATTACAATTCAAATGTATTTTCCCAGCTCTCAACTTCTCACTCCAGGTCAGACGACAAAACTGATGGTCAAAACTTAAAATTTATTTACTTATTTACTATACTTGGAAATCTCTGACTGTCTCTCCTGAGATTTTCTAATTTTGAGACTCTGAGAGTGACTCAGTCCAAATAAAAGGTTATTCCTAAAACAAATTTTCACTGACCAGTTGCTGTAATCTGGATGGAAAAGGTCAATCACTTTGATGTTCCTACATTTGCCACCCACTGGATACATGCCTGTACCAAACAGAGGCATGAGTACATCATACACACTCAGCTTGCTTAAGGCAGATTACACATCAGCTATGAAGAACTACCAAACACACACACACACATAAAACAAAAACAAAAACCAACAAATAACCCTCAAGCACACAGAGGTTCCACACATTTAAATCCACCTTTCTTCTCCACCCCCATGTACTTTCAGTGCTGGTTATCATAGGTTATATTTACAGTGTAGTATCCATTCTGATTCTAATTCTTCATGACACAAACTGGGTAAGTTGTCACAGTGGACAGCAGGAATATTTCTGGAACCCATTTTTATACCATAGAGCTAATACTATCCTAACTCTAAGTAGAAGTGGTTCTAAATATCTATGATATAATTACATATAATATAGTTACATGTAATCCAATGGCTCTGAATTACATATATACTAAAAATCCCAAACTAACTATATCTCTGGTTCAAATTCCTTTTATGCAAACTCAGAATTTTTCTGGTTATTCCAGAGACTGAGATGTTGGAATGGAAAGAAATGGCACTGGAATTAGAATATTTATCTGTAGGTATAAGTAGGTTAGAATATCCTCCTTTGCAAACTTCACAAAAACTGTGTGACTGTATGAATCCAATGTTAGGTCCCCTCCAAGGGCCCCTTTATTTGAAGGGACCTGAGGTCTAAGCTTTATTAGCTTCATTAGCTTTTTAGTAAATAGACACCTGTGTCCTGTGATAACATTTTGGATAAAGGAGAGTCAGGAAAGTTCGATGCCATATCCTTCAGATGAACAATGCAGCAAGGACAATGCAGTTCTCAAAAAAAATCCCAAACTATTACAAAGGGTACTGCCAATTAGTACAATGGCAGTGATTATGACACTGTTAATGAAATACATAGAATGGAAAGCTCCATGTCTTTTCTCAAAAATATAACCACACTGGAAATCATTAAATTCCTTAAACCAATTTGGTTCATTTAATACTTAACTCATTTTCAGTAAAGTCTCTTTTCAAAAACATAAAGCCTTTCAAGGAATGATTTACACTACTATTAAATAATATAAGTATCAGCTTAAGCTTTATATGGCCATCTTTCACATCCTTTTTATGTGGCAGTTTTATCTATGCTTCTTAATCCTTTAAGAGAAAGTAACTTTTAAAATGATTTTAGTTAATTGTTTAATAAGATATGTAAAGTGCTTCTCAAGAATATTGTCTTTTCCATAGTTCCATTGTATCAATGCATAATTCGCCACTGAAAATATCTCTAATTACAAAGCTACTGTATATTCATGAGGTTGAATTTGTGTCTAGGAAGACTGGTGAATAAAAGAATCGGTGAATTAAAGGTGAGGAAGGGACTTGTAAAGTTCATTAACCACACTGTTCTGCCTATAATCATATTTCACATGATGCCAGATAAAGTCCATGTTCATTTTAACCACGTGAAAAGAGGGCTCCATTTCTTTTCTTAATCCTATAGCGTCTTTTGTTATGCTCCTACTATGTGTCAAACACTATAGCTGTCAAAAATGAATAGGACTCTGCTAGATCATCATTTTGAGCAATGCCATATTTTACTTACTATTGCATTCCTTGAGCCTAGCACAGGGTCTGATGGTCTGATAATCAAATACTCATTACATGTGTTGTTGGAATACGACAGTTATATAGAAGCTGGTTCTAGGATAACTAGATAAAAACTTTTTCTTAGTAAAATACCTTGATGACAGTTGTGATAGTAGCATGATAGCTTTAAGGATATAGCCAGGAGGGAGCCTAAGAACCATATAACCAAAACTTTTCTGAGGTGGAGGGTACTTAAACTAGGGAAGAGAAATAATGAAATCAGGGAAGAGATGACACTCCACATTCAGGCAGGAGGCTGAAGCTAATAGGAAGAGATGACCAGTGGAATTTGTGTTCAGGTAGTAGGAATGGTCTGGGGACTCTGAAGAATTAGAGAAAGTATACTTTTAAGGATGATGTCTAGTAAGGTGTAGTGTTGCAACTGGACAGCATGCACAGGAAGAGAAAGGAAGAAAAGAGGCTGAGAATTTAATGGAAGAAGAAAATCAGAACAAGAGCTGCTAAAAAGAAAGACAATATCCCTTCCCTCCCCCAAAATCCTTTGATGGAGATAAAAGATGGAGGTGCTGACTTTCCCTTTTTGTGTAGGGTATGGTTTAAACCCATTTAAAATAACAAGGCAGCAACTCTTTCTCCCTATGGGTCCTGTCCCCTTGATTTAATAAAACCACCTTTTTGCACTGAAATAAATAAATAAATTAAATTAAATAACAAGAACAAGTTGATTCCTACAAACTGGAGGATATGATGATGTTCCGCATGTTAAAATGGGGGTTAGTAATGCTTAGACTTGGACACCTGGGTGGCTCAGTTGCTTGGGTGACCGCCTTTGGCTCAGGTCATGATCCCAGGGTCCTGGGATCAAGTCCCACATCAGGCTCCCTGCTCAGCAGGAAGCTTGCTTCTCCCTCTGACCCTCTACCCTCATGCTCTCTCTCACTCTTTCTCTCCCTCTTTCTCAGATAAATGAATAGAATCTTGAAAGAAAGAAAGAAAAAAAGAAAGAAAGAAAGAAAGGAAAGAAATGCTGAGACTTAATTGAACTGAGGATCTTGCTTCTGCCTTAAAAGAACCTAAAGGCTAGTGTTTGAGAGATGCCCACAAGTAGTTTGATAAATTCTGCGGCAAGAGTGTGATCAACATGCAGTGAGAACATGAACAGAAGGGGGTTATGCTCTACACACTGGGGAGAGACATTAGGAAGACATAGAGAAGCAGAAACACAAGAGTGGGGTCAAAAATTATTCCAGAATTTCTTAGGAGGGAAAGTGGGGAAAGGTGTTATGGGGATCAGAAACAGAGAGTACAAAACCATGGAAATTTAAAAGGTGCAGAGAAAAGACAGAGAAGGAAGCTGGGCCCTGCCCTGAGAGTGCTGCTCATGCCATTGTGAGGGGGCAGGAATCCATTCTGACACAAACAACAGAATCCCATTAGGGTTTGTTTCTGTTTTTGTTTTCACCATGGAAGTGACATACACATCAATATCTATCCATTTTGTTTCACTAACATATTTTAAAGACTTCCTTTAGGGAAAAACAAAACAAAACATTTAGAATATCGGATGACATCAAGTAAGAAGGCAAAGATTTTGAAAAGATGATGAATGACAATTGCCTGCATTCAGCTGGAAAAATGGGATTCCTCTTATTTCCATTTCTTGCTTAGTTTCCTGAAAAGGCACTGGATCTATCTTTTGCAATACATGTTGTATTGCATGCGCCAATTTTCATATTTCTTGCCAGGGCTTTGCTTGTTTGATATCAATGTTTCATTCACAAAAGGACACAATGACAGATTATTTTCACTTGTCCATCCGTTCCTGGAGCTACAGGCAGATCTATATTCCACTTTCTGCTCTAGTAAATGAAATAAAGATGCCAGGAAACAGTATATGAGGAGAATGTTACAGGAAATCTATAATGTTGATAAAACTTACAGGTTTAGCAGAAATCAGACAATTGAGGGTTTTTATTTTGTTATTATTTTCCCTCACAACACTTAACTTATTTATTGCAAAACTAGGACAAACCTCAAAGTGAATGAGATGATTCAAGTTTTATTGAATTTTGTCTAGCAAGCCAGGTTTGAAATATGCTTTCTTTGTTCTTCTAGGAAGTGATTTTGGGGCACACTGAAGGAGTATACAGAAATTTCTTAACATTTTTTTTTCAAGTAGTAAATCACAGATTTTATCTGTGCGTACAGAATTAAATTCATTCTTCATGACTCATCTCGAATAGCACCTCTTTTATGATGCCCTACACAATTCTGCTCTACTCCATGTAGTTCTATATTGCTGACTAGGTAATCCAGCTTTTATTGAGAGGACAGGAATTCTAGGAATTTTTATTAGAAGTTGAAAAGTCTCTTGGGAGGTAAGAGAGAATGAAAGCACAGAAATTTTGTCTGAGTCATTGGACCTGCTTTGGATGGCAGAAAACAGAGTACATGATTCTAAATACATGATAGCTTGCATGGAATCATAATTGAAACCTAGAGTGAGAGGATTAAAATCCTTGAGTGAACCTAACCTTGCACCTAAAGTAGGTAGAAAAAGAACAATAAACCTAAGACCAGCAGAAGAAAGGAAATAATAAAGATTAGAGCAGAAATAAATGATATAGAAACTAAAAACCAATAGAACAGATCAATGAAGCCAGGAGCTGACTCTTTGAAAAAAATCAACAAAATTGATACACAATCCTAACATTTGTATGGAACCACAAGAGACCCCAAATAACCAAAGCAATCTTGAAAAAGAAAAGCAAAGCTGGGGGCACCTGGGTGACTCAGTTGGTTAAGCGACTGCCTTTGGCTCAGGTCATGATCCCGGAGACCCGGGATCGAGCTCCACACTGGACTTCCTGCTCAGTGGGAAACCTGTTTCTCCCTCTCTCACTCCCCCTGCTTGTGTTCCCTCTCTGGCTGTGTTTCTCTCTGTCAAATAAATAAAATCTTAAAAAAAAAAAAAAGAAAAGAAAAGCTGGAGGCAACACAATTCTGGACTTTAAGTTATATTACAAAGCTATAGTCATCAAAACAGTATGGTATTGGCACAAAAATAGGCACATAGATCAATGAAACAGAATAGAAAACCCAAAAATGATTCCACAACAATATGGTCAATTAATCTTTGACAAAGCAGAAAAGAATATCTCATGGGAAAAAGTCTCTTCAACAAATAGTATTGGGAAAACTGGACAGCAACATTAAAAAATAAACAAAACAAAAAACTGGCCCACTTTCTTACACTACACACAAAAATAAATTCAAAGGAATTAAAGACCTAAATGTGAGACCTGAATCCATAAACTCCTAGAGGAGAACACGGGCAGTAATTTCTTTGATATCATCCATAGCAACTCCTATCTAGATATGCACCCTGAGACAAAGAAACAAAAGCAAAAATAAACTTCAGACTATATCAAAGTAAAAAACTTCTACATAGCAAAGGAAACAATCAAAAAATCTGAAAGTCAACCTACAGAATGAGAGAAGGTATTTGCAAATGATACACCTGATAAAGGGTTCATATCCAAAATATATAATAAACTTATAAAACTCAACACTAAAAATCAAATAATACAATTAAAAAATGGGCAGAAGACATCAACAGATATTTTTCCAAAGAAGACATTCAGATGGCCAATAGACACATGAAAAGACACTCATCACCTATCAACAGGGAAATGCAAATCAAAACTACAGTGAGATATCACTTCAAACCTATCAGAATGGCTAAAATCAACACAAGAAACAGCAGGTGTTGACGAGGATGTGGAGAAAGAGGAATGCTTATGCACTATTGGTGGGAATGCAAGCTGGTGCAGAGCCTGCGGAAAACAATATGGAGGTTCTTTAAAAAGTTAAAAAGAGATCTGCTTTATGATCCAGCAATTGCACTACTGGGTGCTTAGTCAAAGAATACAAGGATGCTAATTCAAGGGGATATATTCACTCCTATGTTTATAGCAGCATTATTTACAATAGCTAAGATATGGAAGCAGCCCAAATGTCCATCAAATGATGAATGGATAAAGAAGATGTGGTGTATATATACAACAGAATATTATACAGCCACGAAAAGAATGAAATCTTGCCACTTGCAACAATGCAGATGGAGCTGGAGAGTGTAATGTTAAGTGAAATAACTCAGTCAGAGAAAGACAAATACCTTATGATTTCATTCATACATGGAACTTAAGAAACAAAACAAACAAGCAAAGGGAAAGAAATAAGAGAGGGAGAGAAACCAAGAAACAGACTCATAATTATAGAGAACAAACTGATAGTTACCAGAGAGGAGTGGGGTGAGGGGATGGGTTAAATAGGTGATGGGGATTAAGGCGTGCACTTGTGATGAGCACTGGATGATGTATGGAAGTGCTGAATTACTAATGTGTATCTGAAACTAATACAACACTGTATGTTAACTGACTGGAATTAAAATAAAAACTTAAAAAATATATAAATAAAAGCTAAAATACCTTAGTGGGAACATTTAGGGGGAAAAAAAGATGGAAATGAGAACCCAGGCAGTACTGATACCAACACTTCAATAATAATAATAAATTCAAGGGATAAAGCCCATAGTTCAGATATTAGTATATCTACATACAGCAACAAGAGGCTCAGGGTTGTCCTACAACCTACAGCAAGTAGGAAAGGCAGAAGTAAAGCTAGACATTGCGTATAACACTTCCCAAGGAAGTTAATGAAGCCAGAAATCTCTCTAGATTTCTTCTGTCTTCCTTTCTCTATGACAACACTCTCTCCTACTGCAAATTTATCTTCCACATGGCAGGAACTATGCTGTTGAAATCTTCAGGGCCTCATCACCTGTGTCTTGGGAAAAGCTGACATTTGCTTAATCTAATGTCATGTTATAAAATCCAAGAAGAGGGTTAATTTGAGTTAGGTACTCAGCACCAAGCTAATCATGTAGATGGGGATGGGGACACGGGGAGA
>PITA01016363.1:0-46855 GCA_004023965.1 Spilogale gracilis
GGGGGGGGGGAGGTTTTTGATCACTGTTTCAATCTCGTTACTAGATATAGGTCTATTCAGATCGTCAATTTCTTCCTGTTTCAGTCTTGGAGGTTTATAGGTTTCCAGGAATGTATCCATATCCTCTAGGTTGTTAAACTTATTGGCATATAATTGTTTATAGTGATTTCTGATGATTGTTTCTATTTCCTTGGTGTTAGTCATGATCTCTCCCCTTTCATTCATAATTTTATTCATTTGGTTCTTCTCCCTTTTCTTTTGGATTAGTTTGGCCAGTGGTTACGATCTTATTAATTCTTTCAGAGAACCAGCTTCTAGTTTCATTGATATGTTCTACTGTATCTCTGGTTTCTGATTCATTGATCTCTGCTCTAATCATAATTATTTCCTGTCTTGTGTGCAGTGTTGGTTTAATTTGTCATTGATTTTCCAGTTCTTTAAAGTGTAATGAGAGTTGGTGTATTCTCGATATTTCAATTTTTTTTTCGTGAAGCTTGGATGGCTATGTATTTCCTCCTTATGACTGCCTTTGCTGTATCCCATAGGTTTTGGATTGATGTATCTTCATTCTCATTGGTTTCCATGAAGTGTTTCAGTTCTTCTTTGATTTCCTGGTTGATTCACAGATTCCTGAGCAGGATAGTCTTTAGCTTCCAAGTGTTTGATTTTCTTCTGAACTTTTTGTTGTGGTTGAGTTCCAGTTTCACGGCATTGTGGTCAGAGAATATGCAGGGAATAATCTCAATCTTCTGGTATCAGTTGAGCCTTGATTTGTGACCTAGTATGTGGTCTGTTCTGGAGAAAGTTCCATGTGCACTCGAGAACAATGAATATTCTCCTGTTTTAGGGTGGAATGTCCTGAATATATCTATGAGATTCATCTGGTCCAACGTGTCATTCAAGGCTCTTGTTTCTTTGTTGATTTTCTGTTTAGATGAGCTGAATGCTTTATAGATACAGCTTTTTACTTTATTTTCTTTTATAACCTTTTTCTATTTTTACTTTTAAACTTTCCACTTTAAATTTAAAAATTCATTCTTAACAGTTTTTGTTTTTAATTTTTAACCTACTTATTATTACAACATGATACTTAATACAATGCTCCAAATAACTTTTTACCTTGAAATTTTTTAAGCACATTCCTGTGTTTTCTGTTGTTGTTGTTGTTGCTTCTCTTGTTTGTTTTTTCTGTTTTTTTTTCCCCTTTCTTCTCTCTTCTTTCCTTTATTATTTCTTCTTTTAAATACACATATAGGGCGCCTGTGTGACTCAGTGGGTTAAAGCCTCTGCCTTCGCCTTAGGTCATGATCTCAGGGTCATGGGATCAAGGCCCACATCAGGCTCCCTGCCGAGCAGAGAGCCTGCTTCCTCCTCTCTTTCTGCCTGCCTCTCTGCCTACTTGTGATCTCTCTCTCTCTGTCAAATAAATAAATAAAAGTGTTTTTAAAAAATTAAATATACATATAGTTATAAGCTTCAAGGTCATCCTGCATTCCTATTCAGTACTACCCCTATATACAAACCAGCTCTAAATCCCTATATCTTTAGAAAGTGGACTCCTCTAACAATAATAACAAGACAAACCCAGGAGGATCTGAAATATTTTTCTTGCCCACAAGGAGGATTTGCAGTCACCTTCCCATCCTAGTCTGTCAGTGTTTCTGTGTAATTGTTTTTGTCTTTGTAATATATAAATATTGGTCTTGGGGGTCATTTGGGTTGGGCTTAGCTTTTTGATCTCTTCAACTTTCTTTTACTCTTGATGGTCTTTTTCTTTAAAAACATCCTGTTGTCGTTTTGTACCATATAAATCCTACCATTGGGGCCCACTCTGGCTGGGTTTTTTTTTCCTTGCTTTCTTTCTTTTCTTTTCTCTCTTTTTTCTTTCTTCTTCCTATTTATTTTTTGAGATTTTTTTATTTATTCATTGCGAGAGACCAGAGGGGAGGGTCAGAGGAACAGGGAGAAGCAGGCTCCCCACTGAGCAGGGAGCTCGATTGCAGGACTCTATCCTAGGACCCCAGGATCATGACCTGAGCCAAAGGAAGATGCTTAACCAACTGAGCCACCCAGGTACCCCTCCTATTTATTTTATTTATTTTTACATCATGATAAATGTTCTGTAAATTTTCACATCATGATAAATCCCCATCCCCTACTTCCCCATCTCCCTACCATTCCCCCTCCCCCGGAAAAAAGAAAATTACTAAACATAATAAAAACATGAGTGGCAGTCAGTAGAAAAAAATTAGCACATGTACAAATTCAGAAATTATATTAGAGTATAATATAACTTAGTATAATACACTTTATAAGCAAAAAACTGAATAAATATTGATTTTTAGAGCAAGAGACTATAAAAAATGGGCTGGAAAATATGAGAAAGAACTTTCAGAAATGAGATCTAAAAATGTTGAAATTAAAAACTGAACAGGGGCGCCTGGGTGGCTCAGTTGGTTAAGCAACTGCCTTCGGCTCAGGTCATGATCCCGGAGACCCGGGATCGAGTCCCACATCGGGCTCCCTGCTTGGCAGGAAGCCTGCTTCTCCCTCTCTCACTCCCCTTGCTTGTGTTCCCTCTCTGGCTGTGTTTCTCTCTGTCAAATAAATAAAATCTTTAAAAAAAAAAAAAAAAACCTGAACAGCTGATTAGAGAAAATGAATAGATCTAAACATTAAGGGATTATCTAGACTGCAGTATATTGAACAAGGGGAAAACTTTTTTTTTATTCAAGTAGAGTTACATTAGTTTCAGGTGTACAGTATGATTCAAGTAGAGTTACATTAGTTTCAGGTGTACAGTATGATTCAGGAGTTTTATACATCTCTCAGTGCTCATCAAGATAAGTGTACTTTTAATTTCCTTTGTCTGTTTCACCCATCTTTCCACCCACCTCCCCTCTAGCAGCGATTAGTTTGTTCTCTGTATTTGAGTCTGTTTTTTTGGCCTTTTTTTGTTTGTTCATTTGTTTTGTTCTTAAATTCCACATATGAGTGAAATTTTATGATATTTGTCTTTCTCTGACTTATTTCACTTAGCATTATACCTTCTAGAACCATCCATGTTGTTGCAAATAACAAGATTTAATTCTTTTTTATGGTTGAGTAATACTTCATTGTATATATAACTCACATCTTCTTGATCCAGTCATCTATGGATGGATGCTTGGGTTGCTTCTATATCTTGACAAGTGCTACATTCTTGCTCGTTGCTCTTCTTAGGACATCATTCCCTGCCCAGGCTTACCTTTGCATTTTTAAATACAACTTTTTTTGGTAGCAAGGTAGAAATCTCTGTAACATGGATCCAGTTCTCCTCTACCTTACCCAGCCATGGAGGGGCAAGGCCAGTGCTTTTCTCCAGGATTGGTCCTTCTGGTGTGGAGTTTCTGGGCTCCCATATAGAATCCCTTGAGGAGATCCTATTCCCCTCATCAGATCCAAAGAAACATAGTGTTTCCACTACAGGTCAGGCTATAGCTACAAAGACCTGGTCCCTACCCTAAGGAAGCTCTTAGTGGAGGAAGGAGCCATTTAAACTTTGCGAACTGACAGTTGCAGGTGACTAAAGAGCAGATCTAGAGTTTGAGGAGGGGCACAGAGGTAGGGTAGGTGCTGGTTTCCTGTGTCCTCAGCATCTTGCTGAGTGTCAGCTTGATGCTAAATAGGACGGGAAGTCAGAAACCAGCTAAGTATGGAATAGTGCAGAAACAAGAATACAGGAGAAAGACTACTTTCCTTATTGTATTTTGGGCTTGCTTCCTAGGAACCTTAGATAAGGCTGTGAGAGATAAGCTGTTGGTGCCGGAGATGGGAAGCGGTAGGAGGCAACAAGGAGTCTCATTCCCAGATTGGTTCTGTCAGTTCATTGCCTCCTGAGGCAAAGGCCTCAGTGTTCCCATCCACAGATGGTAGTAGCCCGAGTAGCTTTTGTTGCAGAAAGACTGATGAAGAACTCAAGGCATTTGGCAACTTTTGTCTTTGTTTCTGAGACAAAACACAAAGGCATCTCTCTAATCTGAAGTGCAGTTTTCATTTAAATTTTTTCCTAATCACATTCCAAAACCTGCCTTCCTATAGATCTACTTTCTCCTAAGATCTATTTAGACAAGTCACATCTCTGGCTGAATGGCCTAGGGGAAAAAGCATTTCATAAATTCCTTAATAAATCTGGTATATTGATGGTGCAGTGGCTAGGGAGAAAATTAACTAAACTTGACTCTGGTTTCATACTCTTTATTTACTTATTTATTTTTAAAGATTTTATTTATTTCACGTAGAGAAACAGAGCCAGACAGGGAACACAAGCAGGGGGAGTGGAGAGAGGGAGAAACAGGCTTCCGGCCTAGCAGGCAGCCCAATGTGGGGCTCGATCCCGGGACTCTGGGATCATGACCTGAGCTGAAGGCAGAGTCTTAACCACTGAGCCACCCATGTGCCCCTCTTCATTTTTTTTAGAGAGGGGGAGGGAAAATCTTAAGCAATTTTCACACTGGGCATGGAGCCTTCGTGGGGTTTGATCCTACAACCCCGAGATCATGACCTGCTCCAAAGGCAGGCGCTTAACCAGCTGAGCCACCCAGGGTGCCCTTGGTTTCATACTCTTAAAGTGTAATTCCTAGTTTCTTGCTTTGTTTCTTTTCCCTTTCTATTTTTTAAAAGATTGTATGTATTTATTTAAGATAGAATGAGTGAGGGTGGGTAGGGGCAGAGGGTGAGGAAGAAGCAAACTCCCTGCTGAGCAAGGAGCCCAATGCGGGACTCCATCCCACAACCCTGGAATCATGACCTGAGCCACAGGCAGCCGCTTAACCAACTGAGCCACCCAGGGTGCCCCTCCCTTTTTCTATTTTTAAAGATAGTTCTCCCTTCCTACAAATAATCATCCACCTATTCTAAGAAGTAGAGATTGGGTGTTCTCATAACCAGCCATGAGTCAGTGACAGCCTTTTACTCTTGTTGTAAATAGAAACATAAATTCTGTTCCTGTGTGTACTTTATAGGCTGCCCCTCCAGCATTTTCCTCCACGACCAAGGAATGTGCCAAGGCTTCTGAGTCAGCAGTCAGCTGCCACGGGACAAAACATTCAGGATATTGTCCCACTGGCAGAAATTGCACCAGTGCCCTGGAAACTTGGCATTATCTCCTCTTCCTCTTCCCTCCTCAGGCTCCTCACTTCCTTTTTCCCTTCCTTCCACACCTTGGCTTTTCAGTCCCTGTGATTTCTGGCACTTTCCAGCCAGGTTCCTGGTCCCTAGGTTCCTGTAATTATGAATATGGTATTTTCCCAGGGTACTAGGATGTTTGGCGCACAGGGATGGTCCAGGAGAGGCCAGGAGGAGCAGGATCTGAGTTGACCTTCAGGAATGAGGAAAATGAGGGCAACAACAGGAATGGCCCTTCTGCAGTTCTCCCCAGCTGCTCTCAAATGAATCAGAATGCCAGATTCCCCTTGCTAAGTGACAGAGTCCCAGTCCAGCAGAGTTACAGAGTAATGCTGTAGCACTTCAGAGTGTCTTCCTGCTTGGTCATTTGGCTTGCAAAGTAGGAAAAGTGAGGCAGCCCAGGGGAATTGATCTTGTGTACTCTTACCTTGGGTGCTTGTCTCATTGTTCCAGGAACCAACTTACCTCTATTTATCTGTTGTCATTAGCGACCTGCAGGTCGAAATCTCTTAGTCTGGGCATTTAATACTTGACTGCTGCTTGGAAGCTGACTGTCTGCAGCTGTCGGGGAGCTGTAGCTGAAACTCGAAAGTCAGCAGAAGGATTAGGGGCCAGTCATTAATGAAAGTGTTCATCTGTGGCGGGGGTTGATTTGGAAATTCTCTGTGGTGGTTAGTAGCTCTTTGGAAGTGAATATTTCAAACAGTGGGCTACAGCCAACCAAGGGGGTGTTAGCATACAAAGCATAATTTTTCTTTGAAAATAAATGCCCAGGACAGTTTAGGGAGGTGTAAGCATAAGACAGGCATTATGACGGGGGAAAGGCTTTTAGAAATGATGTTGCAGGAATTTTTTTTTTTTTTAAGATTTTATTTCAGCGAGAGAGAACGAGCACCTGCATGCATGCAAGTGGGGAAGGCAGGCAGCAGGAGAGGGAGAGGATCTCAAGCAGACTCCACACTCAGTGTGGAGCCAAACTCAGGGTTTGATCTCACGCCCCTGGGATCACAACCCAAGCCGAAACCAAGAGTCAGACGCTTAACCAGCTGAGCCACCCAGGTACCCCAAAGTTGTAGGGGTGTTGGTTTCAGCAAAAACATCCTGGTACCAAGTGTTCCAAATTCTGGCAAGGAGTGGAAGGTGGCTGCTGTTTAGGAACAAAAAGAAATCATTTTCTTCTTTGACAAGAGGCAGAGAGATCAGACCAGGTGTTTTCAAAGCTTTCCAAACATTATGACTCTGGTGGAGTCAAAGTCGACTGTGAACGCAGGACAGACATGCAGAGTCGGGATTGCAAAATGCTGTGTGTTTGCCAGAAATGCAAATAAAGCCACAGAAATCTATACAAGGAGGGCAAAACGCAGTCACTCTGGGACCTTTGTTTCTAGTCATTGTTATTACCTGTCACTCTTCTGTGTTTGGATAGACACATCTTTATTCTGCTCCTGTAAGACCTCTTTTCACTACTTACCATTTCTAAGATAAGCCTTGGCATGTGAGAAAAAGAGTGGACTCTTTTTAGGAACTTTAAAATATTTCTCTTACTGTGTATTGTTCCCTAGAATAAACTTCTCTTTAGGGGGAACTAAAAGTTAGTTCCAGTTAATTCCATTTCTTGATGGATTCTTGGTCAAGTGGCTATTGAGACAAGCTGTGTTTTGTAGCAGTGTAGTTTTTCTATCCAGAGCCAGGAGAGATTGTTGAGTAAGTATATCTCTAAGATGAGAAGCCAAGTCAGTGTGTCCCGGGTAAAGAGTTACCATCTTTGACTCAGCCCCCACAGTGTATAAAGAGTGCCGGGTCTGCTGACATATAGGGAAAATGTCAGTTCTTTGTGGATAGCTATTGCTTTCTCCCGTGAAGCTTAAGGTACATCTCCTGTTGATTTGGTTTAGCCTTATAAGATGATGGTGAGGTGTGGAGAGATGCAGGGTATTATTTCTGCTTCACAAAGGGGGATTCTGTTGCACAGACACCCAGTGTAAGAGCTTCAGGACAGAACATGGTCTCATCCGTGTCCAGAGCTTGGTGCCTTCTTCTGACAATTGAGTTCATCAGCACATACAGTTTGGTGGTTCCCAGTACTCTTGGGTTGCTTCACTAAATAGTGAGTGAGTCACTTCTTACTTTTGTACCCCTCCTGACCACAGTGGTTCAACAACCTCCCTTCCTCGTTCTCCCCCCATCTGCAAGAGTAAGTCCCCTTTAAAGCAAAGTTTCAGTGCAGTCCTGTTTGTCACACTGCTAGGAAATTGGTGGTATGCCTATGACGGAGCATTTCTAACTAGAACACCAGGAATGAGCTCTGTGTCCATGGGGATTTTCTCAGCCCTGAACTTGGAGAGCTTCAGGACTGGAAGAGGAGTCTAGAGACCATCCAGTGTAACCGCCTCTTCTTACACAAGGGAAAACCGAGATCTGGTGAGGCAAAGTGACTTGCCCAGGGTCATGCAGCCAGTGTCTGGCACAGGGGTCTCAGAGCCATGTTAGTGCTCATCTCTTTGCTCTGACCTCTTCTCTGTTCTTACTATGCCTTCGTTTTCGCTCTTGGCCCTTTGCCTCCTACCTCCCAATAAGAGTTCTAAGTAGTGATGTTATATGCATGAAATGTGGTACAAAAATGATGCAACAAACCCAAGGGAGTGAGTGCATTAAAGGAGCATGTAAGGTGCCTTCTCCCATCTTAAAGCTTCTATCCAGCAAATATAGGGTGGTAAATGTATAGACTTTTTTATAAGTGGAAGGTGTGGACATTATCATTACTGTTAAATATGCTTGTGGGCAAAATGAAATAGCTATAAAATCTTCCCATCCTGCCATATACCACAAGCAGGGGCAGGACCTTGTCAGTCCTCTGAAACCCTACTGACTTTGCCACTTCTGAACTTTGTGCTTCTTAGACTGATGTGACACTGCCCTTTGGTTCTCCTCAGACCACTCTCCACTGTGCTTCACAGTCCTGTTAGAGAGCTCATCTTTTTCTCCCAATTCCTTACAAGTTGATGAGTCCCAGATCTCACCTAGACCCCATGGCTCTCTCTTCCCATGGGCTCTCCTGGCTGCTCCCCCAAGCTGCAAATACATATCTGACTGCTTAGTGAGCTGTTAAGGCCACTGAGACGTAACAAACCAAAAAGGAACTCACTACTCTCCCCTCACAAATAAGTTCCTCTATTTTTAATTCATTGGCCTGGTACCATTATTAACTCAGTGGCCCAAGCAGGAAACCCAGGAATCGTTCTCACTCACAAGCCTTCCTATTTTAGTTCTTTTCCTACCCTCCACACTTTCTTCCCTGCCTGGCTAACACTGACTTATTCTGAAAGACTCAGCTATCACCTTTCAGAGATTCATCTTCAACGAGGACCCGCTACAGTTAGGTACTTATCGTCTATGTTCCCAAATCCCTTATGCCTCTTCTCTAATGACACTTAGCAAAGTATATTTAACATTCTATTTATGAGTCTGTCTCACCCACTAAACTGTAAGATCCTTGAAAGCAAACACTGTCTTGCTCATCTTTCCATCCCCAGTGTCACAGGTAGTGCCTGGAGTACACAAGGTATAGGGTATACATTTGTTAAATGAATGACCATGATACTTCAGAACTTCATTTGAGAAAGAGTTATGTCTCCTAGAAAATGTTTGTAGGTAGAAATTTGGATTTTCTAACCATTCCTTTTTCTTTCTTTATTTTTGTTAGACTAATGTGACAGAATCCGGTGGATCAACAGCCATCCCACTGCCCCCTTTGTGGGGGGCTGCTGAGAGTGGGGAAGCATGGAGGACAGTAAGAACGAGACGATGAATCACGCTCACATCCTCTTTGACCGGTTTGTGCAGGCCACCACCTGCAAGGGGACCCTCAAGGCCTTCCAAGAGCTCTGTGACCACCTAGAACTGAAGCCTAAGGACTACCGTTCCTTTTATCACAAGCTCAAGTCCAAGCTTAACTACTGGAAAGCCAAAGCGCTGTGGGCAAAGTTGGACAAGCGGGGCAGCCACAAAGACTACAAAAAGGGAAAAGCATGCACTAACACCAAGGTAAGAGTTTGGCTTTTCCCAGGCCTTGGGGTCACTGACCTAAGGATTTCACCACAAAAGTAAAGATTGTGAGAGTAGGCCAAAGAAAGGGATTGAGTCGAGGTAGACTGGGTGAGAAGTAGTCAGAGTGTCTAGCAACAGGAAGTCAAACTCTATGAGACCATTACCTGTGTTCAGTTGACTGTTCCATGTCCCAGACCCTGTTCCTATTTCATGTACTCACATTGAACAGGGTTTCAGCTATTTAAGTACAACCCTGAAGTCAAGTGGTATAGGAATTTTATTTTCCCTCTGAGGAGTCTATTTTGAATCTCACACTGTTAGGAAGATGGCAGGTCACTTAGCAAAGAAGAAGCCATGCCTGTTAGCATCCTGTCTGAACATGGCTTCATGGTGTCATCTTTATCATTCCATACTCAGTGTCTAATAAGGAAGTTGTCATTCCATACTCAGTGTCTAATAAGGTCTAGATAGTATTTGCTAACTTGAGGATCTGCCACAAGCTTCAGACCTCTTTTATCCACATTCCAAGCATGTGTTTTGATAAGCAAGAGCCTTTGTGAGCCAAAAAAAAATTTTTTTTGCTTTCTTCACAACCTAGGTAAATAGAGTTTTCATGAAACAGGTGAGACATTCAGTCACCTGTGCAGAGGGTAAGTATAGAAAAGTGGAGAAGGAATAATATATTTTCTGCTTTCCTCCTTATGTGAAAACACCTTCTTTGAGAAGTTTGGAAAAAGGTAACAGGGAAACAAAGTTGCAAATGACTTCATGTCTAGATTATTAAGGTCCTTTCACGAGCTTTGATTGACTCTGTGTGGAGACCTAGAGACTCCCCCGGGGGGAGGGGTTTGCCCCTGGGTAGATACTCATCGACAAAATTCAAGAAATTCATAGAGGCATGACTTTTATGAGTGAGTTGTGCTGTTTTGGTTTATTAATAATGCAAATTAGTTAAGTATCCATTCTCACCTTGTGTACTTCTCTAGAGTATGAGTTTTTAACATCATTTTCCTGTACTTTGAGTATAAAAATGGTGAGTTTAGAACTCTTTTCAGCACATAAAACTTTGGCTCTTGGGCGCCTGGGTGGCTCAGTGGGTTAAGCCTCTGCCTTTGGCTCAGGTCCTGGGATTGAGGCCCATGCTGGGCTGTCTGCTTGGCAGGGAGCCTGCTTCCTCCTCTCTCTCTGCCTGCCTCTTTGCCTACTTGTGACCTCTCTCTGTGTCAAATAAATAAATAGAATCTTTAAAAGAAAAAAAAAAAAAAACTTTGGCTCTTGAGAGTTGCCGTCTCGGAATCCTTGAGTGGTAGATTCATTTCAGGACTCTTAATATTATCTGCACTATGTATTTATAATCTGTGTCTCCTTGGACAGAAATCTGCTTGACTTAGAAACCTTTCAAAAAGTCCTCTCCTATTAATAAAAGATGACATGGGATTTTCAAACCATTTGTTGAAATGATGACCATGTCAATATATTGCAGTTCTACAAGGTGAACACATGCTGGGTTTATGTGCAACACTAACAGTTAAGAGTCTCCTCTGTCAATAACAATCAGCAGCTTTTCTCTCGTGCCACTGCAGATGCTCTCATGTGACCCAGATGGGTTCGAAGATTTCTTAGGAGAATAGCCTTACTTGGGGGCTTTAGGGAATGATGGTTATAAGATCATGAAACTGTTATAGGAATGTGAGCTTTCCTAAGAGGTGATACCTTTGCTCTGAAAGAAGCTATGTTTTTCAGTGTCTCATCATTGGAGCTGGCCCCTGTGGTCTCCGTACAGCCATTGACTTATCCTTATTGGGAGCTAAGGTGGTCGTTATTGAGAAACGAGATGCCTTCTCCCGCAACAATGTCTTACATCTCTGGCCCTTTACCATACATGATCTGCGAGGTCTGGGTGCCAAGAAGTTCTATGGCAAGTTCTGTGCTGGAGCAATTGACCATATCAGTAAGTAAAACCAATCTTCCTGTAGGATCCCACCCCTGCCACTACCCACTTGTTCAGTAGAAAGAGGCAGATTATTTGAGGAATTCATACTCAACAGCCCAATTTGTTCTGATATCATTAATGTCTAATGTGCTTGGAGTCAAAATACCTGTGATGCAGTGGTCTATAATCTAGGACTCTTACCTGCAGGTTTTATCTCCTATGACATGAGTTTAACTTGAGGATTTCTAAAGTTGGGTCTTGAACTCCTCCTGAGCTCTTGCAGTGATTGGGATGGGCATTGGGGCCAGGCTAGGAAACACTACCAATTTGAGCCTTGGCCCTCTGGTGGTTCATAGTCCGGTAGAAGAAGCACAAAGCGTGAGACTGTCTCTAATGTGATATGATAGATCACTCTGCTCACATAAGAACAGAATGCTATGGGACAGTACTGGGGAAACCACAGTCTTAGAAGCAGCCTCCTAGTTTGGTCACCAATGGCAAGTCAATAATGAGATTCATTTGTTTAGGTGATTCTCATGAGGTCTACAGCCTGGATAACTCTTGCTGTAATTTTATTGTCTCCAAGCTCAGCTTGGGCCAGTGCTTCCCTGAGATCCTATAGAATAGATACAAGTCAATGCAGACAGTGATTTTCTTTCCATGATTGTTAAGTGGTCTTAACAGTCCACTGTTAAGTGATTCAGAATAGGTAATGTCTACATTATGAAGATTGAGTCTTGTTTATTGATCATCGTTAATGATTCCAGGAAATTCTTATCAAGGAACTTTTGTTCTGAGCTCCTCCAGATGTGTTCTGCAGATATATCAAATTGCTGGACTGTTTGTTCTTTGAAGTGGTTGTGCCAGTTTATTAAACATTGGCTAAAACACTGGCAGAAGAAGTGTTCTACCCATCTGTTGGACTATAATATGTAAAGCATCTTAGAATCCAGTTGTCTTCAAATATTAAATATGTGCTAGAATGGGATTTAATGAGCCTTAGGAGTGTGACTTGGAAGCGTGGTGGTTGTGATAAGCTGGGGAAGAAAACCGAGATGATCTGGGTGAGGATTTGCACACACACGTTAGTCCGAGGCTGCAAGTGAGATTGGTCTTAAGAGAGGACCAATAGTCATTTGATTTGTCGGGATTTGTCTTAGAGCTGAGAGGGTCCTACATTTGGGACTAGATTTTTATCTCAGTAGGCCTGGGGCTGCTACCATGTCCAAACTTTTGAGGGTCACTCACTGGACATAGAGTAAATAAATCTCACTGTGATAATGAGCAAGATTCTCACTCATTTTGAGCCTCAGTTTCTGCACCTGTAAAGCAGTGGTGGGAGGGGGAATGGTAAGAGACTAAGGTTACATGAAGGTTTCCCCTTCTCACTTTATAAGAGTGTGTGAAGATCAGGGAAGTAATAGGATGAAAGGGAGATGCTGTGGGAATCTCAGGAAGTAGTGCAACCCCTTTCTATCAAACTGGAAAACCTTCAGGGTGCACACCTTTTGCCTTCTATGGTAAGTCCCATGTCCTGTGGATTGTGGATTCTGCTAGATGACTGTGGCTCTGATGGAATCAGGGGAAGATGGAAAGGAAGGTCTCCTGTTAGCCACAATATGTGTTGTCTCAGAGCTTTTGGTTGTTTTGAACACCCCACCCAAGAGGTGGGAGTGGCCTTGCATGTCTTTCTAGAACATCTCTTGATATTCTCTTGAAAGAAAGAAGCTATAGAGCATGGCTTGGAAAATGTCTCCAGCTACAAGAGGCTTTGAGAATCTGGATAAACTGTGTAGTTGGGCACGTGAGAACCCAAAGAGTAATTGCTGACTAGAGTGTGCCCTCACTAGTATCATCTTTTTATTCCTGCAGGTATCCGTCAGCTTCAACTAATACTTTTGAAAGTAGCCCTTATCTTAGGCATTGAGATCCATGTCAATGTGGAATTCCAAGGTCTTGTACAGCCTCCTGAGGACCAAGAAAATGAACGTGAGTTGGGTTGGACAAAGGAAGGAAGGATAAAATAGCATGGAGTGTGTGAGAAAAGATGAGCTCAACGGAGAAAAGTACAAGAGTCTGTGGGTTGTTTTCAAAACTAGTTAAAGAGGTTTCTTCAGTTGTACAGCCTATCTCTTTTACAGAACTTTTGACTCAATGAGGAAGCTTTTGACATGTTATTAGATGAGATGTTGCGAACACTTGTATTCATTATAACAAATCATGTCCTGGGGAACATTCTTTTGTGAGCCTTCTGCAAGGCTTCTCTTTTTTCTGTGTTTTGTATCCCTTGCTTTTACTCCTAGAGTTTCAGTTTGGGGTTTTGTGCAGTTTGTATCTAGAGGTATCTTAGGTGTATGAATATAGTCTGGGTAATGACCTTCATTTTGACTTTGGTCCACAGGGATAGGTTGGCGGGCACTGGTCCACCCCAAAACCCATCCTGTGTCAGAATATGAATTTGAAGTGATCATCGGAGGGGATGGCCGTAGGAACACCTTGGAAGGTATTGGTCAATACTGCTTTGCCTGGTTCATAGCAGAGTGAAGGGTGACCCTCCCCCAACCCTGGAGGGAGAATTTGTATCATCAGAATCCACAATTGTTAGTATCTGCTTATGAGTGCTATCTGTTCTAACCGAATGACAGGCCCAGCCTTCTACCAGCTGTACTTGGGTTACTTCTTACAGGGCACTCTTGTTAGGGCATGAAGAGGTAATTAATTAGTTGACACTGCAGAATTATATCTACGTTTAGTAAGCTGGTGGCTTCCTGTTCGTTCGTTCTTTCTTTCTTTCTTTCAGTGAAATCCCTTGCACTGAGGAGTTTTCTGGTCATTTAGATTTCCAATTGTTAGTATGTGGGAGACTTTAACTTCTTTCCTGAAATTCATATATTTTTTGGCAAGTAAACACCTTATTTTCAGATAGAGAAGAACTGCTCTAAAATTTTCCCGTTGATTCCTGTCCCGCATGTTCCCTAATGTCTTCATCAACACCTCTTCTTGTTTGAAGTGATCTTCCTTCTTCTCTAGCAAGCTATGGTCACCTCTGAAAATTTCTTTCCTTCCAGGATTTCGCCGGAAGGAATTTCGTGGCAAGCTGGCCATTGCCATTACAGCAAATTTTATTAACCGAAATACAACAGCAGAAGCCAAAGTGGAAGAGATCAGTGGTGTGGCTTTTATATTCAACCAAAAATTTTTCCAGGAGCTGAGGGAAGCCACAGGTTGGTGTAGATGCCTCCAAAGCAATAAGGGTAGAAATTTAAATAACTACTTGTGATTTTTCTCTCAGCGGGTTTGGTAGAGTGGGTGGTCATTGGCATTATTGCTGTTGTTTGCCCCGCTGCTCTTTCTTTCTGTAGTGCTTTCCTTACCGCTGTGGCCTCCTCTGGCATTCTTCATCCTCTTTACCGTGATAGGGCTGCTCTGGGCATAGTTTCTACTTATCTGTTTGTTTTTAACAGTTTATTCTGCCTTTTTACCTACTCTTCTCCAACACTTTCCCCTATGCTGTGACTCTACGTGATGGTGTTCGGTGCAGTAAGCTACTGATGGGTAGTTCTCTGGTTCACTAGAACCTGACTTTAGATACTGAGTATACAGTCTTCTGGTGTTCCATTTTGGATATGAAGTAAACCATGTGCTAGGTAAGAATGAGATTGTTGTATAATAGCTTTTGAATAAATTAACTTATTTTGCTGCCACAAAAATGTGCATCAGTTTTCATTTCTGTTTTCTAGAACATGATTGCTCTCCATTATATCTGGTTTTTAGATTATTGAATTAAAAAGCCCATTGTTCACGCTCTGCTTCCAGGCATCTACTTCTCTGTCCTGTTAAGAGCAGAGGTGATTCTCCCAGTTGCCTTGATGACTATCAAAGACATTTAACTTGAGAACTAACCCTGACCTCTTACTAGAAGCTGACCTTTCTTTTGCTTCCAGCCCTTCTATTTCTGCTTATGGTTTTTAGAATAACTTAGGGTATCAAGTAAGTTATAGAGCAGTACAGGTATAAACATAGCTCCCTCTCTTCTCGTGAACTGAATGTGCAGGAAGTAAGAATCTAGGCTCAGACATCTTTTTATTTTACTTTCTCTGTCCAGAGTGTTACAGCCCTGGTCTCTGTGGACCCATGTAAACTTTCTGGCTGCCCAAATGTATCTTCATTTCAGCAAGCCCACATGTGACAGATACGTTTTCTGGTTGCAGGTATCGACTTGGAGAATATTGTCTACTACAAAGACGACACACACTATTTTGTTATGACAGCCAAAAAGCAGAGTTTGCTAGACAAAGGGGTGATACTGCACGTGAGTAATGGATTTCTTTCAAACCTCTTTTTATGTTTTACTAGGTAATGTGACCATTAAGAGAAAGAATTTTATTGTCTAATGAGTCTTTTTTGCAAGGGAAGGAAAATGAACACCCAACTCATCTCCTGGAAACATGTACTCCTCTAATGTTTTTTAGTTTAACTTCTAAAAAGTCTTTTGTTATGGAGAATTTCATATGTAAACAAAAATAGAATCATACAGTGAACCCCCACATGCCTATTATCTCACTTTAACAATTATCAACATGTGGCCAGTATTCATTCTTTCTTTCCTTCTTTCTTTCCTTCTTTCTTTCTTTCTTTCTTTCTTTCTTTCTTTCTTTCTTTCTTTCTTTCTTCCTTTCTTTCTTTCAAGATTTATTTACTTATTTGAGAGAGAGAGTGAGAGAGTATGAGAGAGCATAAGGGGGAGGTGAGAGGGAGAAGCAGACTCCCTGCAAGCAGGGAGCCCCATGTGGGACTCGATCCCAAGACTCCAGGATCATGACGTGAGCTGAAGGCAGTTGCTCAACCAACTGAGCCACCCAGGCACCCTTATTTCAGTAGTAACTCACCCCACATCCCACACCTTCCATTGGATTATTCTAAAGTGAATCTCAGATATTCCACATATAACCAATTGTAGTTGGTTAATAGGTTGTGTTTTGGGACAGGGGTGGTAAGGGGAAAGGAGTTTGACCTGGAAGTCTGAGAATGATTCTGGTTTTACTGCAGGTATGTCTCCCAGAAGTCTAGGAAACATTGACTGGATCAGAGTGTATTTAGACCTCTTCATGACCTAACAATGAAGAGAGGTCTGGCTCAGCCTTTTTTCTGGGTGGATAATTGTATGACATTTCCTGAGCTGATGAACAGAATATGGAATCAGAGAACCACAGGATAGGTGGTTCTTCTTCTTTTTTTTTTTTTTTTTTTTAATATTTTATTTATTTGCCAGAGAGAAACATATCTAGAGAGGGAACACAAGCAGGGGGAGTGAGAGAGGGAGAAGCAGGCTTCCCGCCAAGCAGGGAACCCGATGTGGGGCTCGATCCTGGGTCCCCGGGATCATGACCTGAGCTGAAGGCAGAGGCTTAACCACTGAGCCACCCAGGCGCCCCAGGATAGGTGGTTCTTTAAGGAGAGTCTCTAAAGTCTTATTTGGTGCTCAGTCTGAATCAGAATGACTATTCCCATGTGATGAGCTGTAGAGAAGAGGCACCAGATGTGCTGATTAAGGCCTCTACAGTTCTTACCACAGACTTGTGGCTGAATTTCAGGGTGCCTTTTTTTCTCTGCAGGACTGAGTTATACTGTGCTGTATCTGAGAGCAGTGTTGGGGGCAAGCCATTGAGCACGTGCCTGACGCATAGCCTCTTCCCAATCACGGACCTTGTTATCTGTTTCTCAGCCTTGAGCTCCTTTATGTCTATAAGGAGAAACAGGGCAGAGCTGTTCGTGCAGCCCATTCTGCCAAAAGCATAAGCAAGATGGAATCAGTCGGATGCTTTATCAATAGGAAATAGCCAGTGAACCTGGTGGTGTGCTGTGGACTAAGTTAAGACAAATCTACCATCTTGGGCAGAACAGTGGTTATCAGTTGAAATTATTATTTGATTGTGCTTCAGTTAGTGCTTTCATTTATTTGTTTAACAAAATAAGATGGAGGGTTTGTTGCAACCCTGTGCTGAACAAGAGTGTTGGTGTTATTTTTCCAACAGCATTTGTTCATTTCATGTTTCTGTGTCACATTTTGGTAATTCTTGACCATACTTCAAGCATTTTAATTATTATGTTTGTTATGGTGATCTGTGATCAGAGATGAAAACCCTAATAATGGTTACCATTTTTTTAGCAATAGAATATTTTCTTTTAAGATTTTATTTATTCGAAAGGGAGAGTGAGCACAAGAGAGGGAGAAGCAGAGCTGGACACAGGGCTCCATTCCAGGCCTCCAGGATCATGAGCTGAAGGCAGACGGGTAACTGACTGAGCCACCCAGGTGCCCCAGCAATAAAATATTTTTTAGTTAAGGTAGGTTCATTGTTTTTTTAGACATAATGCACACTTAGTAGATTATGGCATAGTGTAAACATAACGTAAATACTGGGAAACCAAAAAAAGTTCATTTGACTGCAAATTGTGACATTCACTTTATGGTGGTGGTCTGGAACTGATCCTGCAATATCTTGAAGGCATAGCTATATGTAGGAACAATCTAGAATGCCAAGACCTGATTTACTTTTGCTTTTTACTTATTCTTCTAGAGGGCAGGGGCCGTGTTTCAATGTGTGCTGCTAAATACTAAACCAGTTGTGGTCACTTACTCAATGTTGAACAAACATGGTTTCAAGGACCAACTTGAGTGTTTGTGTTTTGACTGTTAACATCTTGTAGTGGTAGCTGAAAGTACCATCAGGGACACTTGGAAACAAACCTTAGGCCCCACTTTAGGCGAATAAAGATTTGGCTCAATTAGCCAGGAATCTCCAAAACAGAAAAGGAGTTTTTCAGTCCTTTATGTGGAAAGCCCTTTGTCCTCTCATCATTATTTTTCTTTGTTGGTGGGTTTTCTATGGAGGCTTTCAGAATCTTATGTATTATTTTGAAAACCTTTGTTCCATTTACAGTGCATTTCTTCCCGCCCCAGGATTGCTGTTGCTCCCACCTAACATCTTTTTGGCGCTGGAGCTTTTAGGTGCTTCTTTTGGGTTTGATGAATTAACAATGCTGAGTATTTCATGTGTTCCCATTTGCCAGAAGCTATTTGCTACCCAGAAGATAATGATCACCAATATAGCATAAATTATAAAATAAGTTTTCAGTTTAGAAAGTACCATCACATAAATTATTTTATTTGGTATTCATAACAACTCCATGAGCTGGATTAGGCAAGATTAAAGAAGTATGACATGCTCCAAGTAAATGGAAATACCAGGCAGCAAACCTGTGCTCTTTTAGGAACAGCCTCCCCCTTGGAGCACCTGGGTAGCTCAGTTGGTTGAACATCTGACTCTTGATTTTGGCTCATGATCTCAAGGTCATGGGGTCATTGGGGTCCATGCTCAGCTGGGAGTCTGCTTGGGATTCTCTCTCTCTCCCTCTTGGCCCCCCCCCATGCTCTCTCTTTATTATTATTATTATTTTTTTAGTTTAAAGAACGGCCACCTGGGTGGCTCAGTCAGTAAAGCATCTGCCTTCGGCTCAGGTCATGATCCCAAGTCCGAGCCTGCTCTGTGGAGAGCCTGTTTCTCCTCATCCCTCTGCACCCGCCCCTTCATGTGCTCTCTGTCTCTGCTTTCTCTTTCTCAGATAAATAAATAATCTTATGGAAAACAAATAAACAAAACTTAAAATAAAAAAAAAACAAAACAGCCTCCCCCTCTTCTCTTTAATTTGTGTAGAACACTTGTTTTGGGATATGAAATCACTTTAGGAAGAAGGGAAAGGCTGTGAAACTAGCTTACATCTAACATGTGTAGTGTGGTTCTAATGGGACTTTTCCTTTGACTCCCTTCTCTCTCTGGAGATAGGACTATGCTGACACAGAGCTCTTGCTTTCCCGGGAAAATGTGGACCAAGAGGCTCTGCTGAACTATGCCAGGGAGGCGGCAGACTTCTCCACTCAGCAGCAGCTGCCGTCTCTGGATTTTGCGATCAATCACTATGGGCAGCCTGATGTGGCCATGTTCGACTTCACTTGTATGTACGCCTCCGAGAACGCTGCCTTGGTGCGGGAGCAGAATGGACACCAGTTATTAGTGGCCCTGGTTGGCGACAGCCTCCTAGAGGTCAGTGGTAATAACAGCAGCACTTTATAGTAGAGGCAGTAATAAGAAAGCAATAATAATTAGGAACAGATGTGAGTATCCCAGGTTGCAGAGTGAGTGTCTACCACATTGTGCAGCAGACTCCCTGTGAGAGATACACCAGGAAGTAGGGAAGCTGCTAAGTATGGATGGAAGCTCTGCAGCTTTGGTGATTTGTTTTTCTACCGGTTGACGAAGTGGGAAAGCCCAGTGTCTGAACAGTTGCCAAAAAGTATTGTCAACAGCAGATTTTCTCTTAGTTTAGTTTCTGAACTCTTTGAAAGGTAATTTATTTTGATTCTCTGTTTTCTGTGTCCTTCATAGCCTTTTTGGCCAATGGGAACAGGAATAGCCCGAGGATTTCTAGCTGCTATGGACTCAGCCTGGATGGTACGAAGTTGGTCTTTAGGAACAAGCCCCTTGGAGGTCCTGGCCGAGAGGTAATAGGAAGTAGCCAGGGGTTCCTTTCCCGAGAAAACCAGGAGTGATGAATGGTTTACTCCTCAGGCAGAGTACGGGTTTTCTTCCTTCTCTCTCTCTCTTCCTTAACTCTTTTTTAATTAAAGATGTTTTCATATTTAAGAGAAGAAAAGTGAAATGTTGATTAATAAAATCATAGATATGTAAAGACTATCTAAGTGCTCTTATTTCTTTCCAAATTAAATTTGTGCTAACAAATTGTATCTGAATCTTTGTATTCCCTTGGAGAACAGGATCTGATTCCTTTATGACAGTCACGTGAACAAATATATAAGCATAATACATTAGATCTTCTTGTCCTTAAAGTATTAAGCCTTACACTAATGAAATCAGTGTGGTAGTGGGGGACATACTAACATAAGAAAAGAAGTAAGAAGTAACTTTGGATTCAAAAGTAAACCCCAAACTTCTTGTAAACATTTCTCAAACTTTGAAATGTCAGATATGTTGAAGCAGATTATTGCATACAGGTAAGAATCCTAGGATTGGTTTGCTAATAAAGAGCAAATGCTTTGACAGGAAAAACTAGAGAAATAGAAGATTTCCTGGAAGTAATTGGTGGTTGACAGCGTTTTAAGTCTGTTACCTAAGGTACTCCGGGCAAGTTTGGTGGCAAGTTCTTTTTTCATCTGTGGTTTTCTTAAAGATTGGCCTACTTGAAAAAAACAAAACAAAAGAGTAAATTACTTGCCTTTTAAATTAGAATCAGCCTTTTTATCCCAGCCCACCACAGCATACTCACTCTTGCTACTGGTTCTTAGCCAATCCAGTGCCTGTGGAAACACTGGCATGGTGGGAATGGGAGCAAAAGCTGATGTAGGTTTGGAGAAAAATGGTCAAGGATGAGGATTTGGCATATCCTTCAGATTATTCAGGACACTGTCAAAAAATAAGAATATTATCAAAGGAGAGGGAAATATGTATGGTGCTTGTCACTGCTCTGAGTAAATTGTTGTATGTTCTTATAGGGAAAGCATTTATAGATTGCTGCCTCAGACAACCCCTGAGAATGTGAGTAAAAACTTCAGCCAATACAGCATCGACCCTGTCACCAGATATCCCAATATTAATGTCAACTTCCTCCGCCCGAGCCAGGTAAGAGCCTTCTAGTCAGTTTTCTACATCTGGGCCCATTTTTAGGATAGATCTGGCCTCTGAAACACTGAAATAGGTCTATTAATACTATATACACACGTTTCTTTCATAATCCAAGTGGTATCATCTCCCTGGAATGGTATCACTTTCCATCGACAGATCAAGCAGCTAAGGGAGGGAGTTGTTGAATGACTTGCCAGAAGATCCCATGTGACCAAAATAATGGATCCAGGACTTTCTCCAGGGCTTCCTCATTCAAGCAGCGTGTTGTCGGGGAGAGCGCACTTGCTCACTCACTACTCAGAAAATGGGACTTCTTGCATTATTGCCACTGGTCACTTTGATGTGGACCTGTCATCCTGTCTTCTCTGAACCCCAGTTTCTTCATTGATAAAGTGGTCCTGCTATTCACAGGACCATTGTGAGGGCAAATGAGATTGTTTACTTGAAGGAACTTTGAAAGTTAGGACCCTCTGTGCAAGTTAAAGATACTGTTGGTCGGTTTTGTTACACTGCTGAGTTATTTCTAACAATGTCTAAAGCTTATAATTGCATCGAGAATGACATTTGACAAAACTCAATAATCCCAAAGAACCCAACAATTTTTAGAAAGCAGCCCATTCAACATATTTGCCTCTGTACTTGTATAATTTTTTTATTCACTTTCTATCTGAAGTTTATGGCTCTAACCTTCTATATATTTCTGTGTAGGGGGCCCGTGAGACCTGCTGTCAAAGGGCAGTATTAATGGTCCAGCAGTGACTATCAGAGGGCCCTGCTTGGCTGAATAGCTAATTTTTAGCACAGCTTTTTTTACACTAATATGTATTTGTTTACATGTAACTCCACCACATTCCAAAAAGGATTTAAAGGTTATTGTCATAGCTTTTATCTGGACTTTGCCCAGCCTGCTATCTTAGTTTTTCATTTTGCTCTTAGGTGGAAACTTGTTAAGGTGGTGTTGATTTTCCTTCTTAACTTTTTGCCAGGTGCGCCATTTATATGATACTGGGGAAACAAAAGATATTCATCTGGAAATGGAGAACCTAGTGAATTCCCGAACTACCCCAAAGTTGACTCGCAATGGTGAGTTCTGGTAATGACCTTTTAAATGCAAGTAGCCTTAGGGGTAATATAGAGGACAGTAGGAGAAGGAAAGGAAATGGGAAGTAGGGTAATTCGGGGAGAGAAACGAAATATGAGAGACTTTGGACTCAGAAACAAACTGAAGGTCTTGGAGGGAAGAGGGTGAGGGGATGGGAGAGCCTGGTGGTGGTTACTGAGGGCACGTATTGCATGGAGCACTGGGTGTGGGGCATAAACAATGAATCTTGGAACACTGACAAAATAAAATTAAATTTAAAAAAAAAGCAAAACAAAAGAAAAAAAATAAATGCAAGTAGCCTATTCAGAGAAATCCATACATACTCATTGAGCTGTTAGTGCCTACAGTACTGTATAAGGTGGTGGTTCTCAACCAGTGGTGATTTTTCCCCGCAGGGAACATTTGGCAGTTTTGCAGACATTTTTGATTGTCATGACGGGGGCATAGTGCTAAACCTACAGTGCACAAGTTAGCTCCCCACAACAAAGAATTGCCTAGCCAAAAATGTCAGGAATGTCAGGGCAGAACCCTCAGTCTTAGGAGGGTATAAAGAGAAATCAAGTACAAATGCTATTGAGAGAGAAAGAGAGAGGAAGTGAGTACACTCACACACCAACTAAGGTTTCTGGGGGAGGCTTTAGGAAAAAGCAGTGGCATTTTAACTGAGTACTACCACATTGCCCAGATACAGTTATAGAGATAAAAGCCATTCCATATTTTGTTTGTTTGTTTTTTAAAGATTTTATTTATTTATTTGACAGAGAGAGATCACAAGTAGACAGAGAGGCAGACAGAGAGAGGAGGAAGCAGGCTCCCGGCTGAGCAGAGAGCCCAGGACCCTGGGATCACTACCTGAGCCGAAGGCAGAGGCTTTAACCCACTGAGCCATCCAGGCGCCCCATTCCATATTTTGATTCACTGAAGGGCCCCTGTAGATTTTTTTAAAAGGAGAGCAACATGAATATGCCTGGTCAGCTACATGGAAGATAGGATGGAGAAGGGAAATGTGAGAGGCAGGGCCACTAGTTAGAAATACACTGGAGCAGTGAAGCTAGTAGTGGTGAAGGTCTGAATCTGACACTCATCTTGAGGATGGACAAGGGAGTGTAACGTAGTTAGAAGAACTCTGACTTTGGGGCCAGGTGCAACGGGGTCCCAGTGCAAGCTTTGCCATTTGTGAAGTGGGCTGTAACAGGTTATTTTGCAACTCTGAGCTCTGGTTTCCTTGTCTATAACATGGGCATAAGAAATAGCTACTTCCGCTGTGGTCGCAAGTGGCAGCCATTTGGTCGTTGTCGTTATTAATTATGTGAGTGAGAGTATATTGAAGAGCCAGAATCAATAGGCATTAGCAGTTTGGTTGCATGGGTCAAGAGATGATTGCAGATGGTGCTGCCATCAGTTTGGACAAGGAAAAGGGAGGATGAGAAGGTTTGGGTCTGGTTTGAATTTAACACGTTATTGCAGTATCAGGGTCGATTTCACAACCAACAGGCAGTCGGAAACATTTTCGTCTTTTCCACTCAGTATCATCTACTTGAAAGTAGACAGCATACCTTTGTCACTGGAATATTGAAGTTGCCCAGTACATGTTGGATTGATAGATAAACAGACTTGGGAGACATCTGAACAAAGTTAATTTCTGAAGTAAATGTCTGATTTGTGATGATAACAGCAGGAGTATTTCTCTGTATAGTTTTAGAATACATTTTCACCAAAAGACTTAAATAAAACAGGATTTTTATGATATGTAGTTTTTATCTTATGTTCCGAAGTCACTAAGTAACTTCATACAAGGTTAGATATTTCCAGCTGCCAAAGGTAAAAGAACAGACGTTCTTGGACACAAGTAGGAGTTCACAGATTCTTCTAAATGCTCCATATCAGAGCTCCTCTTAATGGAATTAAGAAAAATGGACTTTTAGAATGGTCATTCATGTTTAAGAGGACACAGCAGTGAACTGGAAAACATCCAAGTGTATGTGTTGGTGATGTGTTGTGTTCACTTTTTCAAGATGTGATCATTTATAATATAGAGTGCCAATCCTGGCCTGGGGAATTGTTCTGGTCCGGGGTCCTTGGCCTTTCCAGTGTAATCTTACAGAGTTTATTCATTTGGCAAATCCCTCTGTACCCTGGAACGTGTAAGAGCGGGCTTTGCTTATTAGGTTAATGTGTTGCTAGAGAGAACACTCTTCTGCTCTACTCCTCCCAATACTACTTTGAAGGGAAGGAGCTTTCTCAGCTAGCTGCCAAGCCACACTCCAAGACCTTCTGCAAGTGAGGGTGACAGATCAGTAGATGGCGCTCTTCCATCTAACTCAGTATCCAAGAGTGCTGCAGATACCCGGGACTTCAGGAGCAGCAGATCCAGATCATCCTTCTTGTGACTTATCCTTCTGTTAGAGAGACTGGTGTTGACATCAGAGACTGGGTAAACTGGTAGTTTCTTATCACCTGAAATTCCACCATCATGATACCAGTTACATAGCTTTTTACTTTTGAAAAACAGTGACAACTATTTTGTTCCTACCGTTAGTAATTTTTCAAACTGGGTATGTATATTACAAGGAGGACCCTACATCAGTGCTACCAGGTGACCACACTTCTGATGATTTTTTTGTTGTTTTAGAGTCTGTAGCTCGTTCAAGCAAACTGCTGGGTTGGTGCCAGAGGCAGACAGATGGCTATGCAGGGGTAAATGTGACAGATCTCACTATGTCGTGGAAAAGTGGACTGGCCTTATGTGCGATCATCCATAGATACCGCCCTGATCTGATGTAAGTTGTGACAAACTTTGTGTTTCATTTTGTATTCTCTCAGGACCCTCAGAGTATTTTGCTATCAGATAGCCAAATTTTGCATTTCTCCCTAAAATGAGATACATAGCAATATACTTTTTTCTAGAAGGCAGCGATTAGTTTCAATTTAGTTATATTTAAAACTTGTGTCAAGCATCATGTAGCTGAATCCATCTGAGGTTTTAAAAATCATAGCACTCAGAAGGTCAAAAACTGGTTTTAAAACCACCTGGGCCTATTACTATCACGCAAAGGAAAACTCTGTTTATTGGCCCCAGGTTGAACTCTTCTTTTCAGCCAGCTATTTCTCAGATGCTATTGGTCATAAGGAAAACCTCACTAGAACATTTGGCTGGCTAAAGGCAAATATGTCACTTCCAACAAAATAGAAACCAGTGACTTCTTACCCGATTTATCACGGTTCGTTGGTATTTTCTCCGTTAAGAATTACATCTTTTGTAAATATACCCTGCCCAGGGCCACAAGTTCAGGCCACCTTATCCACTTATATCAATGACACCTTCTCTTTTGGCCATTCTTTACTCATAAATGCAAAATCACTACAAAAGGATGACCCCAGGTCAACTACAGTGACTAGGGCCTTCAGATTTCCCCCATAGGCATTCATTACCATGGAAGCCAAATAAGAAGATCCAGAAACCGAAGAAAAGGCTATTGACTTATTTTGGCTGCCTGTCCCTTTATCATTAGGCCCCAGATTTGTGCATTTGCTTTAATGATTGCTTAAGAAAACCTAAGAAACATAGTTCTGTTTGTATTAGGTTATAAATGAATGAGGCCAGAACCAGTAGAAACAGCCTTACATATAGTATGGTTTAAGAATGGGAATTTCCGATTTGTTTGGATGAAGCTATGTGACCTCCAGTGCTTTTGTCCCATAGCTAATGCAGAGATTAGTAAATGGTAAGTGAAAGTAGGGCTTTCCACCACCACCTTCAGGAAAGGACAAGAGAGGAAGAGGGAATAATTGAGAAAGGTTGTGATGAATGGCACAGAATGCTTTAGAAAAAGACTGAGTGAATCCATTCTTTTCCAAAGGGAAGGCAGGAAAGAAAAGGAAGTAGAGGCAACAGTAGCTAAAAGGAAGCTAGCAGGTGAGGTGGGGGGTGGTAGAGGGAGAAGGCTGCCTGCAGAAGGTCTGAGGAGGTCCTGTGTAACAGGACACAAAGCAGTGGGGATAGGTGACTTGGCACTGTTTAGACTACAATGATGTCATTCAGGATGAGGCCTTCCTGGTTTAATAGACTTAATCTGTAGAGAAAAAGCATTTAGAAAAATGAAAACCTTGCTACTGAGTCAGTAGTAGGTTAGCACAAAATAAGGCCTGCCCAGTTGATCAGAAATCACCTCTTAAAGAAGAATGCTATCAGTCTTTACTTGATCCAATGGCAAGAAGTTTGAGACCCAGCAGGAAGTGTTTCTTAATTTAAGTACTTCGGAAAACTCAGGAAATTTAGCAGTAGAAAAATATTTTGAGGAAGGTTTTGGAATTTCCCTTCGAGTAGAAGGCTGAATAAGATTTACCAGGGCTAATTTAGCACACCAACAGCCCATCTGATCCAGATGACACAGTGAGTTATGGTCCTAGGCTTTGAGAAGTAGTTTGGTCCAAATAGGATATTTATCATTATTGAGGATTAGTTTCATATTACAGATCACATACAAGGTACAAGAGGACATATTAAAGATAGTTCCTATTCTTGAGCTTACCTTTTAGAAAATTTACCTCTTTGGGAAAATGAGAGTAGTTCTTCAACTTTTCTCTCCTTTTTTCCATTTTGGGTAGATCTTTAGGCATTTCTTCTCCTTGAGGATGATTTGCATTTTCTTAGTGAAAGGGAGACCAAAAGGTAAGATGAACAGATTGGCTCTCAGATTGCGGTGAGACCCCCACACCCTAGATTTTAGCTGAAAGACTAAGAAATGAGGATGATTCCACTGTTACTGTGTTTTCCGGCCTGGGGACAAGCAACCCTTCTTGATATGTTTTTCTCATTCTGTTTCTTAGAGATTTTGATTCTTTGGATGAGCAAAATGTGGAGAAGAATAACCAGCTGGCCTTTGATATTGCCGAGAAGGAACTGGGCATTTCCCCCATCATGACAGGCAAAGAAATGGCCTCGGTGGGGGAGCCTGACAAGCTTTCTATGGTGATGTACCTGACTCAGTTCTATGAGATGTTCAAGGACTCACTCCCCTCCAGTGGTAAGAGCTGGCGGGCACGGGTATGGAAGGCCTCCATTTCTTCTCTGCTGTTGCCTGGCTTTTCTTTCTTTCCTTCTGCCCATGTCCTTTGTCAGTACCACGAAAAGCAAAACTGCACTTACTCTGTGTTATTACTGGTTAGCTGTCCAGGTAAGGCCCTGGAAGTTTGCTCCATTATTTTTTTCTTCTTGATTAGTATGTTCTCAGCCATTCTTTCTTTTCCCAAGTCTTTCTCACTAAGTCGATAAGTATGCAAGAATAATTCCTGTGCAAAATGTTTTCCTTGACTCTACTACTTTCTCATACCCTTCCTCTCAGAGCCAGCCTTTTTGAAAAAGTGGTTTGTACTTAGTAGGACCTCTGCCTCCTAAGGCCTAAACTTTGTAACAGTTTGCAACCTGGCTTCTGTTTTTACTGCTCTGCGGAAACTGTTCTCTGCAGTCAGGAAGCATCACCAAATCTGCATTCTTTTCTCATTTTGCATCTATCACGCACTTGGCTTTTTTGCATTATTCAGCAGTATGGAATGATGTTCTTTTTCTTGAAATTCCCTCTTTTCACTGGCCTCTGTGGTCCTGTACTTATTTGCTTCATTCTCTTTCTTCTGTACTGTTCCTTCCCTGGCTTCTCAATCTTCTCCAACCTTTTAGTGTTTTTCAAACACTTTGGCCCTCAGCCTGCTTCCTCAGTCTACCAGAATGCTACAAAAAAAATATTCCTGTTGTCACTTTTTTGTCCCCTGGAGTAAGTATACGTAATGCTTTATAGAGTGTTCACGGTACCCAACCTGGATTTACTTCCCAGTAGTTCCACCTGTTTGACCTTAGGCAAGTTACTAAATTTCCCTGTGCCTCAGTTTTCCCATCCATAAGCTGGATTTTATGTACATATAACATAAAAATGTGATGTGTGAAGGAGAATGTTTGACAAACAGAAGCATTTAATATCAGCAGTGTATTATTAGTTTCGATTTTTAAGTTACTATTGTTACTAATAAAATATTAGAATCCACAGGCTTTGTGTTTCTCCAGTGTCTTCTAGCCTGTGTACTTTTGTAGCTGTCCATGGCTTTTTCTGATCAGATATGCAGTTCTTATAACAGGAATCCACAACTCTGCTGTCAGTCTGCCTATTTAGGGAGAACCTTCCTGTTATGTATGCCTGTACATGATGTCTGCATAATCAAAGCCAATGACACTGAGCTGCGTACCCTTCCTCCCTTTCTCCCTCTACCTTGAAATTTGTATCCACAAAGGTGAGGCTTTAGCAGTCTGTTGTAACTAACAATCATAGGCAGATTCCAACTTTTGAAAAGCGGAAGTGGAGGGTTTTGTGACGGAAATGGATTGGAAAAAAGAGTTGATTCTGTTAACATGGATGGCAAAGAGAAAGCTCACCATCCAGACCTTAGTGTGCATTTCCTTGGTGGAATTTCCTCCTGAGTTCCTCTTGCTGTCAGAGCAGATGAACCTTTAGAGTTTTCTGAGGTTTTATGAACCACCTGCAAGGAGTGTGATTCTGGTCAGTACTTTGAAGCCCCCTCCAGGGCTGTGCTCAACATTGCTTCCTGTTCACAGATGCCCTGGACCTGAATGCTGAGGAGAAAGCAGTTCTTATAGCCAGCACCAAATCTCCCATCTCCTTCCTCAGCAAACTTGGGCAGACCATCTCTCGGAAGCGTTCTCCCAAGGTAAATGGGATAGGTTTTTGACCTGCTACAAACCTAAAGGCCAGGTATGGTGACTGGGATAATGCACTCTCCCTCCTTTCTTGGTATAGGATAAAAAAGAAAAGGACTTGGATGGTGCTGGAAAGAGGAGAAAAACCAGTCAATCGGAAGAGGTAAGAATTATCTGGGATTTGCTAGAATGGTCATACTGAATTGGCCTTTTGGGGTGAAATTAATTTGTAAATCTGTATCCCTATGTCTTTTCATATTCATTTTTATGAGAATTTTTGTGGGCAGCTGCTCTTTCAGTGAGCTGTTGCCTTTTGGAGAGCATCTAAGGGAGCACACACACGTGCACTAGTGCTTTCCTCTCTCTTTAGAATTTTACATTTTGCTGGGAGCGATAGCTTTCCTGAGATAGGACAACACCAGCCCAAGTCCGAGTACCTCTTTATACTGCCCCATGCCCCAAAGGCTTGCTGACTGCATGGAGATTAGAACCTTGAAGAGAGCTATTAAGCTTAACCTAAAGCAAAAATAGCAGCTGCCATGCCAGCCAGGGGCTGCACTCCTTTGAGGGAAGGGCATTTGTGGGGGGCTTCTCTAACGGAGGCCAGTTCTTGTGTGTTGATGTTTGTTAGGAGGATGTGCCCCGGGGCTACAGAGGAGGAAGGCCCACACTGGTGAGCACCCTGACAGACAGGAGGATGGATGTGGCCCTTGGCAATCAGAACAAAGTGAAGTACATGGCGACCCAGCTGCTGGCCAAATTTGAAGAGAATGCACCCCCACAGTCCACTGGCATGAGGAGACAGGTAGGCCTGACTTCGTATCTCATACATCCACATTTGGTCCGGCCACATAGGAAGGAGCAATCTTCTCAGTCAAATGAAGTGGGATAAGGTGTGTCTCAGCCAAGCACTCATGCTCTCCAGACTGTGTCTGGTTTTTTCCTTGTCTGACTATGGCAGAGAAAAGCATTTTATAAGCTCCTCCTGTGCTTTTCAGCACTGCTTTCTCCTCACCATTCATGTCTGAGGTGTCTGTGGCAACAATTCAGAAGAGGGATTTGAAGTTGCATAAATATCTGTACTTATCTAGATGCTTATTGAGGAGTATGCTGGAGAGAATAATAAAGGTAATCAAGATACCTCTAATTCTGTTAACATTTTGTTATATTTCTTTCTAGTCTGTTTTCAGTGCATTTTTATTTTCATAGTTAAAGTCATTTGGAGGATAGACTTTCTGTTCTGCTTTGTTCACGTAACTTTGGGCATATTCCTACATTGTTGTCCAGACTCTACAAGCATCTTCTGATATGTGTGTGTGTCATGCTTTTCTTGACTCTTCCTCTAGTGTTGGATGTTTTGTTGTTGCTCGTCTTTCATGGTTAAGTATAGAGATAATAAATGCTCTTGTGATAAATCTTCTTTTGTGTGTTGTGGATGGTTTTCATAGGCTGTCCTCGAACTAGGTCAGGAGTTATGAACGTTTGAAAGAGTCATCATGTGTACTAACCTGAGAGCGCTAAACCTGAGCATTTGACTTGAGATGTCTTTGTTAGGTCTTGTCTCTCCTCTTGCTTATCTGAAAGTCACTGAGACTTCTTATAAGAGGAGGTACTGGGATTTGGAGATTAACACAGGAAGTTTCTTATAAAGTTCCCTAATGACCTGGGACCATTGTTTTTATTCTCTTATTCTCTTACTCTCTTTCTCTAACTTTTTCATACCTATCAGCCATTGTTTTAAAGACCAAGGGCAAGGGGGTACTGACTTTGCTTGGAGTCTGGCCAGAATTAACTTCTTCTTACATTTAGCCTTTAGTTATTAATTTTTACACTCCAGTCATATATATTATGGCTCATAGAGAGGAATAATAATATTCATTGGTAGACATCTGAGGTTGCCTAGCAGCTCTGGCAACCGTGCAATCTACCCCATCTCAGGAGGTCTGGAATGCTCTGCATGGGAGGAAGCTTATCCCTAAGAGAAGGTTGTGTTCCTCATCTTGAGTAGAAAGATTAGTTTTCCAAACCAGAATTAGAGGTTCAGAGCTTTGAGCTAAGGAACAGGAGAGTGAAAATTACATATATGCACAGTTTTTCTGATTTCGTTTTTTCCTTTTGCATTTGCTTTTGGTTTGTAGGGTGGGTATTTTGTTTCCTTTGTAAATGTTACTTTCTAAGAATTAATTCTGCCTGCCCCCACTCGCCATTAATAGATGTGTGTCTGTACACTGTATCTTCTTTGTGTCTTCTCCTACCTTAATGTATTTTATTTTGTTTTGTCTCCATGTCCTGTCCCCCACCCATACTTGGCCTGTGTGTCACAGCCGACACAAGAGCGTGGGGCCAGCCAGCCGTCCTGCTGCCTACCTGAGCAGGGTCGCCCTGCTCCCACCCCCCAGTGGAAACAGGTAAAGGAGCTGCCCAGGGGCCAGAATGGGTGCTGCTTCCCTGGGCCTTCCCACCCCACTCATCCCTCTGAGCCAGCCAGGGCTGAGGCCTACTCTTTAGAATCCTGGCTCCCAAGGACAAGAAGCTTCTGTACTCGTTTGAGTAGCAGCTTTGGGGAAAAGTTTGACAGACAGTACTGATTCTGTTGCATGATTTGTTTCACTCCTTGGGATTTGAGAAATCAGTTAAAAGAGTCGATGGTAATGTGGTGGTGTAACTAGCTGAAGCTTTGTGGAAAGTTGTTCCAGGTACCTTTGCTTCTCTGGCTTTACCACTGTAACCTTTGACCCAAGTTGACTTTTTTGCTTACATGTGTCCTTGTAACTAGTAGAGGGAGAATCCTGAACTCAGGAAGGCTGAGAATTGGGGCAGTGGAGCCTTTCATGTTAAATAGGAAAATGTTAGCCAAGAAATATCTTGAACTATGACTTTCATTTGTTTCAGACCCTCAACAGAGATCATCATGGGCATTTTCTTGGCGTTTTGTCTCCATTTAAAATACACCTTGAAAATTTTCAGCAAGGACTTTACAGGATCTCCTAGAAAGCTGCATCTAAGCAGTATTGGATAGGACAGAAAGAAGTGGGTGGAGGGGTGTCACCTGGTTGATAATAGGAAACCCCTCAGAAAGATTGGGGCCACTCCTGTATTTTCTCCCAAGTCACAGTTGAGCAAGTTCCTGCTTTAGTGAGTGCAACCTGGATTCTCTATCTTGTGGTTGGGTATCATCTAGGACTCAAGTTCTGAGAGGTCAGGTGAGCTGACCCTCAATCTCTTCTTGTGCTATATAGAGTACCGGCTATCGCTGGGAGGTGCTGGGGGTGGCAAGTGGATTTTATTTGAATTACATTCAGGGCAAACATTTCCTTTCTAACCTCTTTTCAATAACAAGCCACATTAAAAGCAGGCTCCATGAGGCTGAGATAGAAGCTGGAGAACAATGTCCAAACTCAAAACAGAAGCCAAGCTGCTTCTTTCTTTGTGTTTGGAGGAGATCTTCTGGAAGACAAACAAACAGAACTTACTGAAAAATCCTTTTTATTTTCTTACCCTTTGCCTTGAAGTCTTGGTGGAATATATGATTTGAAAGGTAATTTTTAGTTGAGGATCTAGCTTGAAGGAGAAAGTGAACTGTAAACTAGATCCCACCTCCCCACCCCCGGCAAACTCTAGATTCTGGTCACCAGGGATAGGAGGAGCAATGGGAAAGGGAAGTTGGTTGTAACAGTGCAGTGGATGAACAGAGGACTTTAAATGGCACATGCCCAGAGCAGCTTTGGGTTGGCTTGCTGGGAAATCTAAAGGACGGTAAGTGTGACCCGAGGAGCCAGGCTCAGCCAAGTATCTGTCCTGGTGAAGACTGGAATATCTGTACTGAAGGAGCATCAGGAGCATGGTGTTTGTGGCCTGCTTGGGTTTTCCCTGTTTATGAAGCATCTGATGGCCTTGACATTGTATGGGGTGCTACATGGAGACAGAACAGCTAGGTTGTCCTCTGGGTAATTTATGATCACAGTCAATAAAACAGAATATTGCTAGGCTCTACAGGCAGCAGAATAGAGCCCTTGAAGTCAAGCCTGGGTTCTATGGAGTGGGCACCAGAGAGCACAGTTGGAAGGAGTATCTGGGTAGATCTTGGTATGTGAAAAACCATGAGCCTGAAAATCCTATTAGACCATTGCTAGATAGAGTTGGGAATTGTAAATTTACTTGGCTGTGAAAGAACTGTAACTCAGAGTTACATGTAATTTTTCCTCAACACTAAATCAGGGATGGCATCATAAGTCTTGGCCCTGTCAGTTTATCTCCTGAGAGAACAGGAGCATGCTGGTGCTCCAGAAACATGGGAACAGAGGAACACCGGTGGTGTGCTCCAGTGGCCCTCTGCTTCTGACTCATCCTGGTGATGACCTTCTTTAGCTCCCTTTAGGAACGAGGGGCTTACCAGCGATGCCTTACCATGACTCACTTTTTGTTTTTCTTGAAGAGGCTCGGCTTGAGGCAGGAGGGTGCGGCAAAGCAATCCCTGGTCGCTGAGGTGGCGTGAGGGTCAGTTTTAACTTTGGCCATGGTACGGAAGAGGGAAAATGAGTAACACTTTGCTTGCCAGTGGCTTCTCTTTTGTACCTTCCTGTGTAAACACTTTGGCTCTTCCCTCCTTACCCCTCTGCCTTTTGATCTCAGAAATGCATCTAGCAGCCACCTCTGCACATTAATCAGCCTTGGTTTGGAAGTAAATTGTTGTGAGAGGTTGGAACAAACAGGGGACCTGTGTCCCACAGCCTCACAAGCTCCACAGCTTTTTCTTCCTCCCAGGCTTCCCCTGTGTACTGCCCCACATGGCCATAGTACGCATGAGGAAATGGAGGATTCCTCTCGCCTAAAAATAAGTAACTGTTTAAGTACCAGAGTTGTCTAAATCACAGATTCACAGGAAAGGAATACATTGGAGAGGGGCAAAATGGGGAAATAATCCATGGATATATATGGTGTTCAGTTAATGACACATGTACTTATTTTCTTATATTCTGTTTCCTATACTTTCTTGTATTTCTCTGGTGGTTTTCCAGAACCTTTTAAGTGCACTCCAGGGGCTGAGGAGAGGGAAGCCATGGCGGGGTGTTGTGTCGGGTGGGCGCTCAGGGAGCGTGCCGCTTTGCTGCTGATGGGTATAGAGGTGACTGAGTTCTCGGGAAGCAGTCTCCACACTTCTTCCCTCGTGTTGGTCGGCCTGCGTGCCCTTTCTCTCGACCTACATCTGAGCTCATTTTTTCTATCCTCAACTTCCCTGATAAAACCAACAAAGAATATATCCTTGATCCCTGGCATTTAGAAAGTGTTACACACAAGTTCTGCCCCAAGACCCACTACAGAGATGACCCATGTGGTCTGCACTTACCAGACAGCGCAAGTATGGCCTGGAGGCCGGCTGCCAACTGTGTCCAGCTGTCCTCCCTGACCACACAGCGATTGTTGTGGAGGATGGAGAGGCACGGGAGGGATGGCTTTGGCAAATGCTCTTAATCCTTCCAGAACCAGCCTAAACGTGTCCCTGTTTCACCAGTGTTCTCTCTGTTTGTGTCTGTTGGTGTAAAAGCGACGGGAAAAGGAGTGTTCTCGGACCTGCCCCAAAAAAGTGATCACACTCTCTCCTCCCCCTACTCCACCTCCCTGTCGGGCGAGTGGCAGCCAGCAGGTGATCCTCTCTGCATGCTCCGTGGTCCTCGTCTCTGTCTTCCTGCCTGCCTGCCTGTATAGGTGGCTAGGGTAGAGACCACGTCAGGATTCCCTCTTTTCAGAACTAACAATTAAAAAACAGAAAGGCCATTTGTAGCAGAATCCACCTTATTGCTACAAATGAACAATTAATTCCTGATCAGACCCCAGGACAGCACATAATACATTTCAAACCCTGGCTGGTTGAATCTAGTCACACATCATAGGAAAACAACTATGCAAGCACAGACTAAAACTATATTTGTCACAGATGCAAGGTCCAAAAGCCCTGAAGAGCAACACATTTTTATAGAACCTCATTTAAGCAGCCTTTTATAGGACCTCACTTTATGAGTTTGGTTCCTTCTGATTTTGAGAGCCCTGCTTCTTGCTTACCCAACTTGTGCCAGCAAACACCTGCCCTTCCCGTCTACCCCGCTCGCACTCCAGGAAGATCATTTGAAAAATTCCTTATAGAGCAGTCACAGACATGATTAAAGAGGGTAACAAGCATACTTATATAAATTACATTTATAGAATATAAATTGACCTTTGTAGGATATCCCTATAAAATAGAATACTAATTTTAAAGACAGGAGCTATGGAAAGACATTTTCTCAACTAAGGTGGCTTATTTAAAAAGTGACCATTAGTAACGTGTCTGATTGTTAAAGACCTACACTGTGTTCCTGGGTCTAAGAATTGAGTGATTACACCCTGCCTTGTCTCTCAGGTGGTACTCCCAGCTCTTCCTGTGTTATCTCAGCCAATTCTTAGAATAACCCTACAAGGCAAGTACTGTTACTGCCTCCATTTTACAGATTAGGTGACTGGGACATAGGTAGGGAAGCCAAGCACTTGGTACAAGTTCACACAGTAAGTAATGGAACCAGGAGTTGAATTGGTGGTATGACTTGAGCCTGAGCTCTGGCCTCAGCCTGCCTGTGAGACAGTGTGCTCACGGGACCCATTACTGGCTTTGGATTAGTTTTTCCACCAGCAGACGGCCATAAGCTGAATCCTCAGCAATAATCCAAAGAGTGATAAGAGTAGCCTTCCCTTTCCCTACGTGATTGCTGATAGTGGTTTCCTCAGGTAGGTGGAAGCAGCCATGTGCCTATCTTCCGGATCCCCTTCCCTGTCATGTACATATTCCTGTCTGTTCACTGAAAATGCTTCCAGTCGTTGTCCATGTCCCTCTTTAACAAATAATGCTTTGGTCCCGTGTTCCTGTTCAGGGACCACTCCCCATCCTGGCGTTTCCTCTGGACTGTTGTAACGGCCATTTGTTCCAGCCAGTTTCCATCTCCCCACCTTTCCTTTCTAATTTCTTGTTGTGGAAAGCATCACCCTCCTAACCGGCCTCTCTTATTGAGCCTTCCATTTAATGCTTCTGATCTCGCACCACTATGCAAAAAAAATACGTTTGTTCCACTTTGGTACTAACCATAGTTCTTTATATCTGTGGCTGACCTCACTGGCGGCCAGATAGGTAGAGTGCTAGACAGAGTTGTGCTAGGGTCATGGGATTTGATATAGATGGGACTGGTTACCTGGGCTGGGGATCCTTTAGGGGCAGGGGATATGTATTGCAATGAATTCTGAACTTCTGGCACTGTCACTTAGTAGGTCCACATAGAACATTCGGATGGAGCTTAAGTTTCTACTTTGTTGCCAACAGACGTACAGGGATCTTGATGCTGACAGCCGTGGCAAGCAGAGTCCCCATCATGAGAGGGTAAAAGAGCATGAACCATGGCATGGGATGCTGAGGGCCAAACAGATGGGGCACGCTGTGGTGGTGGGGCAGAGGGAAGGTGGGGATGGTCCCTGCTCCCCTTGCTTTCTGCACACTCTTGTCACCCAGCCAAGAGCAAGAATTCTTGTTGCTAACCACGTTGACCCATGTAAATAGCATTCACAAGAGAGTATTCATCTGTCCAGCATTCAAATCAATAAGCAAGTGGCATTTGTTTCTATCTTTTGACATTTAGGGGTCTAGAAGTAGAAATACTGAAAGAGCCAAAGCTCTTACTGGTATGGGGATTTTGTAAGTATGAAGAGGATGGAGGGGAAGGAAGGCAGTGACAAGATGGGGGTGTGTAATGAAAAGCTTTAGCTAATCTTTTCTGAAAACCTGAAGGGGCAATTACTGATTACACCTGGGCATCATATCATTTGACAAATAGCAGAGATGCCCATCTTAAAAAGCCTGCTTATTTTATGAAACTTTTGGGGTTGTTATTGTTACCCTTAAACCCAGTCCCTGAGTGGGTATAGCTCTGCAGCAAGAGTGAAGAATTATCTCTCAATTTCACGTGGGCCTTTTTCTTTTATTTCTACCTGCTTTTGCTCTCTGAGAAATAGAGTCACAGCTAAGGAAGCTAGTGCTGTCTCCTAGGCCCTGTCACCACGTGAAAAGCAAGTGGGCAATGTGCTGCCAGGACCACACGTGGATCAGCGCTGGGTGAGGGAGAAGATGCCAGGATGGAGATTGAAAGAGGACATCCCTTTCATCTCATGCACAGCCTTGCTCTGCTTCCTTCCCTTCTGCTGTGGCTTCTTCCTCCCATAAGCACTGTGTGTGCCCAGCCTCTTTCTTTTTTCTTCCCAGGGTGTATTCCCCTCAAAAAGAAAAGTAGGCCTTTTCCTAGAGAAGGGCAAGCCCTATATTTCGGGCAATCCATATTTAATGAGGTCCTGATGATTTTTCATGAAACAGGGCCTAAGCAAAGAAGAACAAAGGGAAGTGTGTCGAGGAAAAGGAGGGATGGGCAGGGAGAGGCTATCAGACATCTGGGGCCACAGTGCCCAGAAAGAAAGGTAGCATTATCCCAATGAGCTGGTTTCCGGATCCTTCACTGCAGGGTTCCTGTCTAGATACTTGTAAGGGTTACTGTTTATGTTCTTTTCCAGGATTTTCTCTCCACTATTCATAATCTTGCCTTTGCACTCACCTGCTCCCTCAGCCTCCCACCCCCGGTCTTCCCATCAGCTTTGCCGTCTCTGGGAGGGAGCTACCTTCTGTCTTGTTTCTCTCTGGTGGTTGGTACTCTTCTACAGAGATATCACCCCCTACACACACACACACCTTGGGCCTGTGTTTCTGAGCCTGCCCTGAGCGCTGAGCTGAGGGCCAGTGAGCTGGCTGAGCATCTGGAACATGGGTGGTTACACTACACATTGCTACCCGTTCAAGCTATGAAGTTAGTGGGGGCACTGAACTGGGAGTGCAGTGGATCTACTTGGAGCTAGAGGAACAGAGGGCTGGCTTCTCTTAACGTGACAGTACCTCTTCCCTCTGCCCTGCAAGCACTTCACCCTGAACGTGGTAGGAAACGAAACATTTATCACTTGCCAGAGCTCTCAGTTTCCTTCTTCCTCTCTGGCAACTGGACAGCTCCTGGTTGCATGGTCCACGGAGGATCCTGGCTTACTTTTGTTACACATGCTGCATGCAGACCTCAGAAGGCTTGGGATCTTTTCTCCTGGTCATTGCTGGAATTTGGCTGGCTCCTTGGCAGGGAGAGTTTCTCTGCCTGCAATAGGAAGAGGCAAGCCACATTTCTGGTCTTTATGGAGAAGGAATAAGCTTCACTCTAGATTTGCTCTCTATTTCCTGTTTGTGAGGTGGTGGAATCTCCTTCTGCCCAGGAGAAGTCCCAGCTGAAGCCAGTGAGGGGCTCTGTGAGCATAAAGAATGTGTGTGAGCAGGACACCACCTCCTGGCTGGCAGCATTTTCCACTTGGGGTGGATTGAGTAAAACCACCAAACAGGAGAAGACCAGGCTTTCAGAGGAGGCTCACAACTTCAGTGACCATGTTCCAGAGCAAGCTTCACTGTAAGCATGAGGCAAGAGTGAGCTAAAAGCCAAATGAAAGGTTTGAATGAGCCCTTCATGCTTTTGGGACCTAAGAATATTTTTTTACTTCATTTATTATTTAGATCAAGGTCTAAGACTCTCCAATTCCTGACACTCAGGTCAGTTTGTAACTTTTTATTTAATGTTTCCTTTGATGTTTTTTCTCCATCTTGTATTTTGTAGCCAGAGCCTGAACCTTCTCGTCGATTTTTTGTTGACCAGTGGGAGCTTTCTCTTAGTCTCCGCTCCTCCAACCGCCCTGCCTCTCCCTCCTCTGACTCCCTCCGACAGGTAGCACAGCCTGGAACTTGGCAAAACTCTTTCATCTTCAGCCTCTCCTCAGTTCACCTACATAAATGTCATTGCAGCGCCCTTAAGTTTGGCCTGCCTTCTGTGGGGAATCCACGTGTGTGTGTGTGTGTGTGTGTGTGTGTGTGTGTGTCTCTGTGTATGTGTGTCTGTGTGTTTTGCATGTGAGGTCTGTAGGCATACACCAGAGTTACAGAGGCTGCTAGCTTTCATTGCATCAAATTCTGTCAAGTAAGCCCACTTATTATATTTCAGCTGTATCAAATGATAATAAATATTTTTTCAGCTATTAGCTTTTTAAGTTCCAGGTTCCAGGTGTCTTCATATTAATATGTATGACAAAAAATGAACTATAGTGTAATGAAATCTCTTCAATGGAGTGGTGATTATGCAGTATTCTGGGTGCCTCTAGAATTGTAATCATTTGAAGAATGAGCCCTGCTATTTCCTGCAATGGAACTGGTCCAGCTATAGAGTAGTTTAGACAGAAATTGGCGGATCTTTCTACCCTTTCTGTTTATGTTTCCTGTTCTCTAGCAGTCTATGCAGTACGTGTGCAGAAGCATATGCATGTGTGGTGGCAAAAGTATAAGTCCAACAATTGCTGCAGTTGGCCTGTTTCTTAAGAGTGGGGAGAAGGAAACCATCTGCTTTTCATGCCAGAAAAAATAGAACTTGAGTCTCCACCTCTCTTGGGAGGATGTTTGTCAATATTACCACATCGCTGAGAACTGAATGTGACCAGTGCCTTTGCACGCAGGCAGGCCTGGGCTGTAATTTGCTGAGGATGCCAGTTCCTGATGGGAGGGAAGGGTCCTGGCTGAGCAGTAAGGACCCAGGGCTTGCTTGGCATCCCAGCCTCACGTGTGACATCTGGTCTGTGCTCTCACTTACTTTCTGCAGAATGAAGTGCAATTTTTTGCACCCTCAGTGTTAGCTGTTAAACGATCTGCTCCGCTTTGCCTGGTACCAGTCTGTCTGTTCCGGGTATGAGGTTCCCTGATAGCGCTCAGCAAAAGGTTTAGATTTTAGAGCCGCTTGTTTTTCTCAACTACTAATGGGTATAAGCTGTGGAGTTGATGAGCAAGTGTTACTAATCCCTGGCAATATCCTTATTTTAAAATGAGAAATAGAGTTGACTCCTCAGTTCCAGCAGAACCTTGGAGAAATGGTTGCTCATTTGTGCCTCTGTTACTCTTATAGAGTTCACATGGAGTTAGTTTTCCCCCCGGAGCACTTCTCTTGTTTGTCCCTGCCCAGCCCAGGGCATGCCATTGTTCAGGCCAGCAGTTCTCTTACACACGGCTTGGGGTGTGTTGTCCATTCAAACCACTTCCTAACGCGGTTGTGGACATCCCCCAGACAACTGTCCTGGGTGTTTCTCAGTCAGAATGAGAGTCAGGACTCCTCAGACTCTGCCGGCATCTGTCCTATTTATTGCACATAGTTTATGAGAGGAGTGGCACACATTTGGGGTGTCTTGACCATCTCCACATGGAAGAGTGATTGTGGAGTCTTTAAAGCTCAGGAATATTTGATGCATGTGACAAGGGTTATGGTGTAGCATTAATAGGAGGAAGGTGACCATCACTAGTAATACTAGGCTCTTGGCATCTTTTACCTAAATGGAGAGTCAGCCTTCCAAGAGTGAGCTTGGTTTTTTCTAAATGAGGAAGTAACTTCCCGAGCCCTCCTAGACCCCACTTGAAACATACTGTCCATCTGGATATCTGCCTTCTTGGTAGGAGTTGTTTCTCTTGCATTCTTTATATGTAATTTGAGTCACTAGGATGTGGACCCTTCTTATTCCATTCTGTATTTGTATCCATCCTGTCTTTCCACCTCCCTGAACTATATATTTCAAAAAGACATGAAAGATTAGGTTCTCCCTTACTGAATTTAATGATTCCTGCAGCCATTATTCTTACCAATGCTGATACGTCTGTGTGGACAATGACACCCGTTTTTCTTACCACCAAGTTTCCCTGCTTGTGGGCACTGTGTTGGCATGGTTTGCTGCTGCACCTTATATTCATTTTATACCTTTCAAAGATTTTTTTCCCCTGTCTTCTTAATTTATTTATTTATTTTTTCCTTCTCATTTCCCTTCATTCTGGTCATTTTATAATCTCCAACCAATAGAAGTATATAAAGATGTACACGGGCGGAGTGAGCTCTTTGGCTGAGCAGATAGCCAATCAGCTTCAAAGGAAAGAGCAGCCCAAAACCCTTCTAGACAAGAAGGAACTGGTAAGAGATGTGTTAAAGGCAATGTCTATCTAGATATAGCACAGCTGTGGTAAATAAACCTGGTTAATGCTAAGTAGCTTAGTAACATATATGGCCAGTATATGCCATGGGGTGATTTTTTTTTTTTAGGTTATGTGAATTTATAACTAAATTTCTAGGACTGAGTGGTTCTTTAGAATGTCATGTGGAAAAATATACTTAGTATTTCTAAAAGTGATTGCTCTAGAGTCCAGAGGATCCATATCCATGTAGAACCAGGTGAACACTGAAGAGGTATTTTCGTGCTACCTTCAAAACAGAATTCGGTCAAAATAATGTGGTTTGATTATTGTGCAGTTCTGTAAAACCAACTGGGGTTTCCTCTCTGGTGATTAACATTGATTCAGACCACCTTCTGCAGCTTGCTGCATAGAAGGCACGTGTGACAGTCCCTGCCCTAGTGCCTCTGTGTTTTGGGAGAGCCAGTGGCAAAGGGAGCCAGCTTAGTCTATCTCAAAGCACAGTCACTTAGTGAGGGTTGGTTTCACATCCGAAGAGGGTCATGCACCTCCTGGAGGTGAGCCTGAGAAGTGTTGCCCTGACATCCCTCCCACCGCCCCCCATTACAGGGCTCGATAAAGAAGGAGTTCCCACAGAACTTGGGAGGCAGTGACACGTGCTATTTTTGCCGGAAGCGGGTCTACGTAATGGAAAGGCTGAGCGCCGAGGGCAAGTTCTTCCATCGGAGCTGCTTCAAATGCGAGTACTGTGCCACCACCCTGCGCCTCTCAGCCTACGCCTATGACATTGAGGACGGTAAGCCTGTTTGTACTTGAGGCCATACTTAGAGTTGTTTTTTTTTTTTTTTTTAATATTTTATTTATTTATTTGACAGACAGAAATACAGCCAGAGAGGGAACGCAAGCAGGGGGAGTGAGCGAGGAGAAGCAGGCTTCCCGCTGAGCAGGGAGCCCGATGTGGGGCTTGATCCCGGGTCTCCGGGATCATGACCTGAGCTGAAGGCAGCCGCTTAACCAACTGAGCCACCCAGGCGCCCCTTGAGGCCATACTTAGAAACTGGGCCTGTGGACATTGTTTTCCATACAAGCTGATCTTAGGCCTCTTATTACATTCTTATATATACATTTTTTCTGCCTCACCTAACTCTTCCCATCCATCTCCCTCTCTTCTTTGTTTGTTTTCTGGGAGACTCTTATAAGTATTTCCCTAAATTCACCAGGCTGTAGCATAGCATTACTCAGCATTGATGGTAATGAGAATGGCATGTGTTTACCTAAGTCACTTCCCTGGATTCACAGACACTTGTTTCTTACCTCAGGGTGGGATCTTAAAAGGGACACAAAGAGGATGAGGGGTTTTGTCTTTAGGGAAGGGGAAATCACAGATCTGTCGAAGTCCTATTTCTTGTCACAGGTTAATGACAGCAAATTAAAACTGGATCTCATGCCGCCTCAATTCTCAGACTTTGCTTCTGGAGGATGACCAAATTCTGCCCATCTCTCTCTAGCGTCAGCATCTCTCTGATGAATTGAGAACTTGTTGCACAGTATCTAAATCTAATTTACTGCAGTGTTTAAGTCCTGGCCTTTAGTAGCACGGATTGTTTTCATAATGAAAGACCTCAATGGAGTAGAAAGTGGGGAATTATACAAATAGATGACAAAGCCTGATAGAGATAGGCTAGCATGCCTTCCTTTTAAAAACTCTTTAAGACACTGATGGTTACTGTACTCATTCCTGAGGAGTGCTGAAGGAACTTCATGAGAGGCGGTCTTACTGATTCAAAAGTAATGAAAATATCTAGATTAATAGGAGTCCTCACAAAGGTGGCATTATGTGACCTCTTTTTTGGAATCTTGGGCCCAATTCCAATATAGGAGTTGGGAATCCCTCACCCCTCGGAGCCCCACAACACCAAGCAATTCTCTGACACCAACAGGGTGTGTGAGAATTCAACTCAGTTCTGACACTCTCTACTCTGCCAGTGACAGCATCAGATTCCACAGGTTAAGGGCTCAGGCCTAGAAGACTGCCCCTCCCCCCCACTTTAGACACCAGTCACAAGCCCCAGGCTGTTACTTGTGCTTCTGACCCACTATCTGTAGATTGGAGGTTCCGACAACCTCTTCCTTGGTTCTTTTCATTTGTTAGAGTGGCTCGCAGAACTCAGGAAAACACTTAGGTTTACCAATTTACTAAAGAATATGATAAAAGATACAAATCAACAGCCAGATGAAGAGATACACGGGGCAAGGTCTGGAAAAAGGGCGTAGAGTTTCCATGGGGTACCTCTCTAGAGGCGCACTGCTCTCCCAGCCACTCGGCATGTTCACCACCCCAGAAGTTCTCCAGACCTCATCCTCTTGGGTTTTTACAGAGGTTTCGTTGCAGTCACGTTTGACTAAGTCATTGGCCATCATTTGATTCAATCTCCCCTGGAGAGTTGGGTGTACCTGAAAGGGGGTACCATCTAATCCCACAGTTCATCCTTCTAGCAACCAACCAAGCCTGCCTTTGGGTGTGGTCTAAAAGTCACCTTAATGGTTACAACAAAAGACGCTTGTATCTAGGGAATTCCAAGTGTTTGGAGCTGAGTCAGGAACTGTGGACCTAGACCAAATGTATATGAGAAATATATTTGATTTTCTGATATGTATGTCTTATAAATCACAATATTGTACACCCATTATACGTTGGTAGGTAATTTTTGACTGAGGAGACAGTAAGATGATGTCACATAGGAGAGGGACACCATGAGTCACCTCAGTCATCCGGGCTCTGCTAATAATGGATAAACAGGTAGCTCTGTCAGAAGTAGCAACAAAGGAGCCAAAGTGATGAACTGAGAAAAGCTGTAACTCTTTCCATGAGGGTACCTTTTTGTAACTTTAGTAAAAAACACCACCCTGTGAGGGAAGAGTTTAAGACAGTTGTCTATATAACGAAAGTATATCCCTCGGTATCAGATTTTCTCTCACACCATTCCCACACACGTGCTTTCAGTAATGCCTTTGATCTCCAAAGATAGGGGTTGGCAGATGGAGCCCACCAGTGTCTTAATGGTCCTTAATGCTCAGGTTATTTTAGTTAGCCTTTTACTGAAGTCTGTCTGGAAAGAAGATCTTTCAAGGTCCAGCCAGTGGATCCCGAGGTATTTTTGCCCATTGATTGTGTACTCTGCCACATTCTCTTGAGGATACAAACAAAAGGTAAAATGTTCCTCAAGGAGCTTACATTCTGATGGGCCTGATAAGGCAAGGACACATGGACCAGTAGCACATGATGAAGAATATATAATTAAGGGCTAAGAGACAAAGTATAGATTCTAACTTTGCAGAAGGTCAGAGGAGAAAGAAATCAATGAAGCTCCCCAGTTTTTAGGAATGACTGACTGACCTTAGGCTAGATAAATAAACATAAAATGTCTCAGTGCAGGAAGAGATGGCATACCAGGCAAGAGAACAACAGAAGCTCAGATGGGAATAACTGTGACATTGGGAGCAGAAGAGGCAGGCCAGCCTAGTCGGGCGCTTTGTTGTTGACACTGGGGTGGGGAGGACAACAGATCTAAACCAGTTCCCCAAATTCTAACCCAAATGAACTTTTCGTCAACTCAGCCCCTCCACAAAGGACAGGTGAATTAGAAAAAAAGACGGAATTTTAGGAATCCTGAAGTTTTAGTCTGTTCTTTATCCACATTACTGTGTGACTCAGAAATCTAACTGAAGGGCCTCAGATAAGAAAAAGACGGGGAAGTCGTAGGTTGTTTGTAGGAGAAAAGAAGTAACCCAGGCACTATGGTGGGCCCTCTAACACATACCTTTCCTCCTCACAACAACCCTATACAGTAACTAGTTATATTATTGCAATTTTACAAATCAGGAAAGCAAATTCAGGGAAGGCATAAGTTCCTGTTCAAGTTCACACAAAACTTGCATTAAGTGACCTCTGGGATCCCTTTCAGGTCAGACATTCTGGGATTGATGACCCTGGGCCCGTGTCAGCTCCACATTGGCAAATTGAGAATCTTACGCTTAAGAGAAACGTCCAGTTCTTTTTTTTTTTTTTTAAGATTTTATTTATTTGACAGAGAGAAATACAGCTAGAGCGGGAACACAAGCAGAGGGAGTGAGAGAGGGAGAAGCAGGCTTCCCACGGAGCAGGGCACCCGATGTGGGACTCGATCCCGGGTCTCCGGTATCATGACCTGAGCCGAAGGCAGTTGCTTAACCAACTGAGCCACCCAGGCGCCACCGAAATGTCCATGTTCTACCCTTGTCCCTGATTAGTCTTCCCTGCAGCTCTTTTAAAAGGATGCAGTCTGCCCTAAAACTAAGCTCCTCTTTCTCTTGCCAGATACTAGCTTATTTTCAACCGCTGCCAACTGTTAAGACAAGGACCCTAGATCAGTGTGTCAGGTCTTTTTCTCTGCCACCTCAAGGAGAGAAAACCTCCCCACCTGCTAAGGTGGCCTGTGAAGGGCTGCCTTTGGTAGTGACAAGCCTGAAACAGTTCATTGCTCTCCATCTCTTCAAGTACTAACTACCCTGACCACCCTGCATCTTCCACTGGGACTACTGGTCTCCCTGCCTCCACCATTGCCTCCTACAGTCTGCTTCCACAAAGCAACCAAGGGATCTTAAAAAATGCAAATCAGATCTTTCCAGCCTCCTGCTTTGTATCCTTACTGTCTGCTGTAGTACAAATAGAATCTGCTCAGCCTGAGAGTTTCGCTTGTCTACCCTGGCCTTCATTTCCTTCCTGCTGCCAGCTATTCCCTAGCTCGTTATACTTCTGTCAGGTTGTTTTTTTTTTCCATTTTATAAGCCTGATTAGGCTGCTACTGCCTTAGGGCTTTGCTCTAGCTGTCTCCTCTCCTGGAATGCACTTCCCCCTAGTCTTCACAGGGTGGGCTTCTTGTTATTTGTAGCTTTGTTTACATATTCCCTGCTCAGAGAGGCATTTACAGACCTCCTGATGTCTGGTATTCATCACTACCTGATGCTTATTCACACATTGCTCTTCCCAGCAGAGACTAGTCACTCTACTTGACTGGAACATACTCAGTGTTTAGATTAGTACCTGCCCTGTGATGGCATTCAGTGAGCTGTTGAATGAATAGAGTCATTGCCCATTATGCCTTAAACTTGCCCTTTAGCCATTTGTTTCCTCCAGTTTCTTTTTCCAGTCACTCTCATATTTAATTATCAAGATTTAATTTATACCATCTAAAATCAATGGCTTGACAGAATCAACCATAATTTGCATTTAGTTTATAACATTAGCATGGCTGTATTCACTGATTGAGACAGACATCATAGAGTAGTGACTAAAGAAATAGACTTTGGAGCCAAGCTTCCTAGGTCCAAATCCTTCGTGAGGTTTACAGAGTGGGGGACACTTCAGGCAGGTTGCTTAACCCTTCTCTGCCTTACCTGGAAAAAGGTGGAGAGTAACAATGTTTACCTTATTGAGTTCTGAGGACTAAATGAGTTGGTAGATGTTATAGTAGTTATGTTAGTATCTGGCACATGGTAAATGTTAGACAAAAATTAGTTCTTTTGGACACCTGGGTGGTTCAGTGGGTTAAAGCCTCTGCCTTCAGCTCAGGTCATGATCTCAGGGTCCTGGGATGGAGGCTCTCAATGGGCTCTCTGCTGGGCAGGGAGCCTGCTTCCTCCTCTCTCTCTGCCTGCCTCTCTGCCTACTTGTGCCTACATAGTGCCTTCAGAGTCTATTCAGGTTATTAAAAGTGGCAAGATTTCTTTCTTTCTCAGAGCTGAATAATCTTTTGTGTATATATCCCACATCTTTTTTATCCATTCATTCATTGACAGACACTTAAGGTTATTTCCATATTTTGGCTGTTGAAATGCTGTAATGAACATGGGAGTTCAGGTAACTCTACAGGATCCTGATTTTCAGTTTCTTTGAGTATCTACCCAGAAATAGAATTGCTGGATCATATGGTAGTTCTATTTTTCATTTATTGAAGAACCTCCATACTGTTGTCCCTCGGGGCTGCACCAGTTTACGTTCCCACCAGAAGTTCATTAGGGTTCCCTTTTCTCCACACCTTCACCAACACTTAACTCTTTTTTTTTTTTTTTTTTT